>ML851171.1:0-31322 GCA_009831015.1 Picea engelmannii
TTTTGTTAATACTCTGAAAAAGGTTGAAGAGCCCAAAATGTATAAATATAGATACAAAAGTATCAGTTAGAGAGGTTATGTGATGTGATATTGTGTTTTATGGGTTTAATTGTTATTTTTGCTGTATGAACCGATTTTGTAAGTTGTTGAGAAAATAAGATATGGGGGAAGGTAGATCTGAGGATTAGACCACAGGCTGTGGAGCCTGGTGTGATCTAGTTTGCCTCACATAGATCTTACCTTGTTTGATGGAGAATTGTAAGCGCGTGGCGCCAGGAATACAGAACTTCCATAATAAAAGAGCCAAGAGCCAAATCTTTGTGGACATAGCCTAGGAGGGGGTGAACCACGGTAATCCTCATGTAATGTGTTAAATGTATGCATGCCTCTTCTTTCTTTCAACAGTTAAAGGTTAAGCTTGACGAATGAGTTAATACATTGTTATGAATCTGTTTATACTTTGCTTAAATAAAACTATGGGATATACATATGTGAATCCAAGGAACAAGTAGTTTCCCTTACCGCTCGCGATATGTGGCCTTAATCAAGAACCCCTCCCCCCTACTCTATCCTAGGCTATAAACACCAGAGTCTTACAACCACCCATTTAAAGCTATCTCGGGTGAGACTACACAACGCTTTCTGGGTGTTGTGTTTCCTTCTGGTTTACCAAGAGGGCCAATATTTTTAGAGGCTTTGTTGGAACCCCGAATGACATGAACCCTGGGTCAATAATTTAGATAACCCGAGAAGGGAATTGATAACCAACAAAGGGGTTTGGAATAAACACATTTCTTAGGAAAAGGTATCTCAAGCACCAAGTGATAGATCTACAAAGGTGCTCATGGTAATGAAACCATGCATATCCTTACATGTCAATTACACCATCATGATGAAGTAAAACCCATGTCACATCATTCACTATACTTACACTTTTATGGGTTTCTTGGAAAATACCTCTCTACCTAGGTACTGGCACACCTAATAGGGTCTTATGATGGTCCTCTCGTGACGGTGTACACATGAGCTTCGACGTTGCATATAAAACATGTACCATTGAGAGGGAAGGAAGTCCCACAAGTTGGACATTGCACCCCCTAAGCATATTAGGGTTTGATTGGATCACACCGCACTTGATGACAATTGCATGCCCCTTTGGAGGGATGATGGCACCTTCCTCATGCAGGAAGTTTATGCTTTGACCTATGACATTGGAGACATTGATGGTAACATCATGCTTTATGTGATTTTATGTTTCATTGGGTCGACCTTGCATTGATGATGATTAGTTAGCATTTGATGATGATGAGACATGACCTTTGAAATGAGAGGATGTGACCCTTAATGATGCTTTACATCTTTTTGGATGATACATGGCCTTTGGAATCCCTTGCACCCTTAAGGGAGATGGCACCACCTTTTCTAGGGAATCCTACACTCACATGTGTCACTTTTAGGGGGATAATTTGATCTATTATCATGATTTTATTATTTTGGAGTCTATTTTGGTGGTTAATATAGACCTATCCACCTTGTATCATGGATTTATCACACTTTTAGGGGAACTAGAGAGTTTAAGTGATAGGATTTCCTCATATAAATTGTTATCCATTCCCTCATTATAAATCACAACTCATCTTGTGGAGAATTACTTCTACATTTGTCTTCTTTACTTCTCTTTCACTATGGAGTACTTATACACACTTTTTGGAGAATGATCTAGTGGACGATTTTCAAGTGTTTGTGGTTTCATTTCTAAGGTTTTATCATGCTAGATTATTTGACTAAGTAAGTGTTCTTTTCAAATTGTGGATGGTTTACTCTTGATATATTAAGTAAATGATCTATCAAAGTTGTGATTTTGCATGTTATCTTGTTTATTCTTGGATAAATCTTGTTTTAAAACCCTGAGGAAGATTTGTAGTGGACTATATTCCATGTTATTGTTCATTTAAATCTTGTTGAAGTACATAAGGGTTTTTTTAGGGTTTGTGGACTACCCTAGCTTCTTCTCTTATAGGTTATGATCCTAGGGTTTGTAATGCACTACTCTAATCCTTTCTAGATCTATTTTTTAAGGTCTTTGAAAGACATATGACAACTTTCTTAGGGTTTGTAGAGGACCACAATAAGTTTCCTTTCTAGAATATTTATACTTAGGGTTTGTAGTGGACTACCCTAGGGTTCAACCTTCAAGTATTTTCCTTTCCTTTTCCCTCCTTATAAGTTGTATGTTAGACTCCATATGCCCAAGGAAGCTAGACGACACTAGTCTTCTCTTTGTTTCAAGTGATTTAAACCCTAAACCTTCCTCTCTCCTTGATCTCTTAGTTATATTTAAATCTAGTTGTATTGCATTGAATTTTCAAGTCATTTTAGGCCTAATGCCTAGGGTTTGTGTGCATTTTTAGCCTTAAAGCATCTCTAACACTATTTATTTCTGCATTAATTGTAATTTCTAGTCATTAGGGCTTGGCATATTGCACTCATTTAAAGTAGTTTCATGTTATTTCATTTCAGCAATCGCTAGTTAATCGTTTGAAAATATCTTGACTACCTTTTAACACATCTTCGATTTAATTCTTGCTACTTTTAGGACTATTTACTTGATATTATTATAAAATTGTTATATGTTGAAGTATATCATCTTTTATTCAAGTTTCATTATATCATTTTCTTTTCTTTTGATAGCTAATGTTTCAAGGAATTTATTTTACTCTTTCAACTTGATAAGTGTCATTGATTTTCTTACAACACTTCCTCACACATGCACATTTAATTTGTTTTTTCTAATTCACCTCGACCTTGCTTTGAACGTTGACCTAGCTAGTAAAGTAGTCAAAATAAGGGGCCATAGACTCGCTTATCCTTTCTAAAGGATCTTTTGAGGTTACCAAGGAAGCATCCCTTGTGTTGGACCTCAATCCTTCACTAAAATGAGGGAAGTAATTTCCCAGGTCAAAGTGGTAATTACTTCCATATGTTACTCTAGTCAAGCACCTTGTAAAGGATTTTCACAAGTGCTGGATTTTGTGATTACATTTTGGCACTGTTGCCAAGGAGAATTGAACCATTCTTCTCGAAGATCTAAAGTCAATGTTTCAACACTTTCTTGGTAAAGTTACAACAATGCCTTACTTAGATATATTTCCTAGCAACTCCACTGAGGGAAGAATTCCTTATTCTTATGCACATTTTGATGAGCCTTATCTAATAAGAAAAAATGGCGACTCCACTAAACCCAAGTGTTGAAAACACTACGAAAATACCTAATAGAATATTTTTTTTATCCTACCAAGGTCTATAATAGAAAGCCTCCTCATAATTCTCATGTAGTAAAATATTTAATTGGAGGAAGACTTCCTTTATCCCCAATTTCTCAATGACCACGGGTTACCAATGTTTTCAAGCCTATGGATATGTTTGCAATCCATGGATACCCTCATTCTATACCTCAAAAGTTTGATAAGTGGTTTCCTAAATTCTCTAGTAATAATGTCATCACCGCAAAAGAACATTTGGATAACATTTATGCATGCTTTCAAACTCACCCTCATAATAATGATGAGAAAGATGTGGTTATGAAGATATTTATTGATTCTTTACTTTAGGATTCTAGAAAATGGTATAATGACCTCTCTGATAAGAGTATCAAAACTTGGAAATATTTTCTTGATATCTTTATGAAAATATGGGGCACAAAAAGGGATCCTAGGATGTTATTATCGCAATTCAATAAAATAAATAAGAAAGAGAATGAATTAGTCAAAGAATTTGATACAATATTTGAGAACTTGCTTCAGCAAATTCTTGATGAAGTTAGCCCGAAGGATGTTGTCTTCCTTCTTCTTTGAAAAAATTCCTTTGAGGGACAATTTGGATTCTTTCTTAGGGACAATTCCCCAAAGAATCTTTTAGAAGCGTAAGGAAAAGTTTCCAAGATTGAGGAAAATCTCTTAACTTCCAAGGTAGAACCTTTTCATGTCCCTCATGATAAGGCTAAGACGAAGCCTAGAACCATGAATCATGTTGAATGTACCAATGATTCTACGATTCTTAGCATCCAAATACTTGAGAAAATGACAATTTAGTTTACCCAGACCCAGAATCTCCTTATGAGCGGAATGACTAAAATATAGAGAGCTCAACAACAAAATGTTTCTCCTAGACCTCCATATAGAAATAATCTACAAAAAAGTGGAAATATGGGATGGAAACCAATACCCCCACATGAACAAAGAGTTTCTAATACCCCTATTGGATAGGAAGTTCAAAGAACTTAGTTTTGAGGGCACACAAAACAAATAAGGACAATAGTTAGGTATGCAAAAGCAGATAGACGCACAAAAGAATGAAGGATGGCAGTTAGGCATGAAAAGTCATATAGACACGCAAAATAAGGAGGAACAACATTCAAGAATGTAAAAGCAACATGCAGGCACAAAATTAGGAAAATCATGCCTGAACAATGAGTCATCATGAGTTGTCATATGGTTTTAGGGATGAGTGAGTAGGGTTTTGAGCCCTAAAGTCTATGTATAAATATGTAATGGGTCGGGAAGAATAGGGTTGGTTGTTTAATGAGAGAGAAAATAGGTTATTTAGTGAATAGGAGGATGAGAGTAAGAGAATATACTGAAAATGAAAGAGAGTTTACGTCTGAAGGTTTAGAGAGGGTTTGTAGAGAGAGGCTTGCATTTCAGAGCAGCTAAGCAGGATCTGGAAGGATAATATGATATATCTATTGTAGCGGGCGCAAGCCTCGGATGAATTGAATGAATAATAATAAAGAAGCCATTTGTTGTGGGTGTAGCCCAAAGTTTGGATGAACCACATTAATCTCTGTGTCTGAATGTCTTTTTATGTGATTGTTCATGAATTTTATTTTTATGCATAACTAGTTCTAGAACTGTGTAGTAGATGATCGATGCGCAGTAAAGATGAATGTTATAGTGGATAGTTTATTTTACAATCTATGTCACAATGATGCTACATAATTAAATTTTACTATTTAATATTGGGAAAAGGGACACAAAATATGATGCACAAGGTAGATAAGTATGAATGAATATGGTGATAGCCTCCCATCCCCTCGTCCCTGTAGAAAATTGGTTCCTGCATCCCTAATAGATGCCTCAGGTGAGACTTCACTTGCATGAAGGTGATTTTGAAAAGGTTGGTGTCTACAAGGTTTGTTGGTAGAATAAAATGAACTTAGGGTCTTACAACCGCATGCCAACAAATGGTTCCATTGGCGGGACCCAGAATCTATAATTGAGGGAAATTTTTGGAGGGCAACTAAGAAAGAGATCATCAAATGGATAGAAAGGAAGGAATGAGAATTTTCCCAGAAAGAGAATAGAAAACCTCATATCAACAATGAGAAATGGATGCAATGGTATTTGTACATAGATCTGCATGAGATTTTCTTTAATGAATTAACGATTATCTTAACTAAGTGGTTAGAAATATTAGTGGGGAATACCTGAAGATATCGTACTGCAGTGCCAAGGAACTGGACACATGAATTGGTAAGACAATTGAAATATATAAGAAACAAGAATTCCCGCGCAATTGATTTCTGTTTGAACAACATATTAGGAGGTTATATTACAGAATTTGCAGTGGATTCTACCTAGTCATACAGTGTTGCAGAAAGGGATTTCTTTAAGGGACTGCACATAAGGTTTATGAAACATAGGGTACCTGGATAAATATGTTGTTGTGCAACAAGTATACGATGACAATGGAGTCTAATTGCTAACGGGCTTCACGTACATAGGGGAACTGGGGGATGACTAGGGATAGTGTGAAGGTATGAAAGAATGAAGAAAGAAATGGAGAATGAAGGGAGGAACTGAGGATGCAAATAAATGAAGAAGGTTTATTGGAAGAAGAAGATGAGTTTGGAACACTAAGCAGTGGAAGAAGAAGACTAGGGCTGAGAAATCATAGCCACACGATGATTACAAGAGGAGAGAACCCTGTGCAATAGTCCATATCGAGAAATACCCCATATAGAAGGAGAGGAAGAGGATCCTCAATGCAGTCCTATAATAGAAGATACGGTAAGTCCTACTCAGACTATATCTTGTTTCGATTCCACAACCCTGTGTGTGTCACCTATATCAGAAGTAAATATTGCACAGTTGGAAAAAACATTTAGAGGTTGTGCATTAGTATGGTATATGAAACTGCAGAGTACTACACCTACATGACAAGAAAAAACTTTAGAATAAATTAGACAAGCATTGTTGAAAGAGTTCAAGAAGCCGAAGTCTGAATCACAGTACATCATAGAATTGAAGGAAATCAAACAAGTGCAGAATGAATCTGTTTTGGACTGTGATCAAATATTTGAGGATTTGATGGGAAGATTGAAATTTCAAATTCTTGATCAACAACATGAAGAATGGTTTATTGCAGGACTACTACCACACATTATTCATCCATTGATTCAATAGAAGGTTGTGTCACAACCTGAAGCTTTGGATATTGTCACGAAGATAGAAGCATATCCTATAGGAGATGGTGTACGGATGGTGCAAGTCCAGACACAATTAGTTTCCTTGACCATTCAATTAGCAGAGCTTACAAAAGGGAAGGAGAAGTGGGAACAGGTGTGGTGTACCAAGTGTAGGACTAAAGGTCACCATAAGTACGAATGCCCCACTTTTTCACAGTATTTGGAAACTAGAGCATCGAATCCATTACCGGGAGGAGGGTACTGTGAAATATGTAAGAAATGTGGACATCATCCGGTTGAGTGTCCATTACTACGTAAATACCAGAGTACACCCAAGAATCTATTTTGTAACTTTTTCAAGTCAAGAGAGAAGAAAGAGGAGGATTGTCACACATTCGTTTGATGAGAGAATTCACTTCATATATGTATATAATTCAGGAGGAGAATGCTACAACAGAAGGAGGTGGTCCAAAGTATATCAATCGGAGAGGATTCAATACAGGAAACATAGGAGGATTTGGTATAGGTCAAGGCATGGGAAATTTTGGTAGAGGAGGTAGAGGACCAATACTATGCTACAATTGTAATCAGTCGGGACACTTAGCTCATGATTGCTCGAATCCTTGTACAATTTGCACATATTGTAGAGCACTAGATCATGCGACATAAGACTATTCTCAACTATTTGTGAAGTGGTAGGAAAGAGGGAATCAAAACCAGAACTAGAATCATAACAAAAGTTATCATCCAAGGAATGCAATGAAGGACCTAGAATGACAATTGTTACACATAAAGGAGCTAGAACAGGGGTTCATGCGACGAATGGAGGGAGGCATGTTGAGTAATGGGTGAGGAAATCAACATGATCTATTCCGACATTTGACGCTCTGCAAGAAAAAGAGATGTATCGCATGACAAGAAAAGAGATACTAAGACCAAATTTGGTAGCATCAACATCAATTGTGCCTCCCATGGTCGACATGCCTCTGGTCTGTGATCGTACTATATGAGAAAATCCGCTTGAGAAGGTAAGTACTCTAAGATAATTTCTAAAAAAGTTGTGTAGAATTGATGAAATATGAAACTGTTTTGAATACATTATGTGGAATGATTGATCATTGTGCAAAAGAAATGGAACTTGCTGTCGCACATAGGGTAGTGAATTAGGTACTGTGAAAAAAAAGGACCAATAGAGAGTTCATATTAAGTGTGAAGATTGGGAGATATGATGTGGAAAATGTCATTTTAGACTTGGGTTCCGATGTAAATGTGTTACCGAAGAAAACATGGGAAATTATGGGGAAACCCAAGTTGATTTGGTATCTTGTTCAGCTAAGGTTGGAAAACCAACACAAGATAGTACTAATTGGCCGATTGATGAGGATACATGTGAATATAGATGGAGTTCACAATGTAGCAGACTTCTAAGTCATCAAAATCGTGGATGACAGTCAGCCATATCCAACATTAATGGGGTTAGAATGGACCTTTGACAATCAAGAAATTATTAATCTAAAAAGGAGGGAGATGATATTTGAGGTGGGAGACTTAAAATTTATTGTGCCATTAGATCTGACAGAAGGAAAGAGGTACATAGAACATGCAAGAGGGAAAAAAATTGACAACTTGGATAATATGACTATGTGAATGGATGACTATGTTAACCCCATTGCAGATGGTGCACTCATTTGGAGAAGCATTAACTCGTGTGCGTCAGATTCAAAGGAAGGTCTGGAACATTGGCAACAAAGCATGCATGAAGTATCAACTAGACGATGTCCATGTATAACTCGATCATTGTGTTGGATTGGAACAGAGCTATGTGACCTGTCTAAGTATGATGGTTTTACTGACATAGAATTTTTCGTACAAGCGTTTGAGTTGCATATACTCAAACAACAAATATTGTTGGATTTAGATGTTGTCTTAAAGGCCAATATAGGTAGATGGTGGTTTGCACACAAGGAAGGAATAGAAGATTGACATTAGTGTAGCAGATTGATGCATGTTAGATTCAATACCAAGGTGGAGTATACTGCACAGAAGTATATAGGGGTAAGTGATCCAACATATCATATTGAGCAGGGAAAAAACATATGAATTTTGATACCAAAGAAGAAATGGATGCACAGGTTTATACATACATTGGATACAATTCCTAAGAATTAGTACTTGGAACTAGAAATGCGCAGAGAAACAATGAATTGGGACCAAATAATTCAAAGGTTTAAGGTAAAATTTACTTTTGAACATGAATATCCATTGATAGATGTAGCTTTGCATCCCATTAGAACCAATACTTTTTCATAAGAAGATCCAATGGAGGTAGTGCTTATGTGCAGTGCACACAAATCTTCTATGTCAGTTCACGAGTTACTGGAATGTTATAATGATGTTAAGGAAGAACACGATGAGGAAAATCCAAGAAATATACAAGTACCTAAATGAGGGGGAACACATAGTCGAAGGACCAGAGCTTGAATCTATTCTATATGCATAGTCGATAAAGACACAAAAGGTAAATATTGGGACAAAAGAAAATCCAAAGTTTGCGCAGATAGGCGATTATTGGAATGATGAAATTGTGGAGAGGATTGCAGATTTATTGTGCGAGTACCATGATTTATTCCCAACTAATTTCTGAAAAATGAATGGGATAGTTGGTAAGTTAGGAGAAATGAAGATCCCTTTGAAACCAAATGCTAAGCCAGTGAGACATAGACCCTATAGGTTAAATCTAAAGTATAAATAGAAGGTGAAAGTAGAGTTAGACCGAATGTTAGAAGCTGGAATCATTGAGACAGTCGTGGAATCAGAATGGATAAGTCCAATGGTATTATAGTATACGAAAAAAGGGGGAATCAGTATTTGTGTAGACATAAGGAATATAAATGATGCATGTCTGCATGATCCATTTCCAACAATTTTCACATAAGAGGTGGAAGAGAATGTAAGATGACAAGAGGCCTATTCTTTCATAGATGGATTTTCAGGATATCACCATATTAAGATTGCATAGGAGGACATATATAAGAATACTTTTGCAATAGATTGGGGAAACCATCAGTATACATTAATTCCTTTTAGGCTGAAGACTGCACTTGCAGTTTTTTCAAGAGTAGTTGTTGCAACTTTTAAGTAATTTATTCATAAGTTCCTCAAAGTTTACTTAGATGATTGGAATTTGTTTAGTCTATTGAAATATCACATGGAATTACTCAGGTTAATTTTGGATAGCTGTAGACAATGTCATATTTCATTGAATTTGAATAAATGTATTTGTTGCGCACCTTTTGGGATTTTGTTAGTCCATGCGTTATGTAAGCAAGGTTTACTAGTCGATCTGACCGAAATTGCAGTAATTATGGACATACAACCACCCACATCAGTCATACAATTGAGAGAAACCCTGGGTCATACATCATACTATAGGAAGTTCATTAAGGGTTATGCATAGATTACAACACCCATGGAGAAATTGTTGAAGAAATAAGCTAAATTCCAGAGGAATGAGGACTACCAGAAAGGTTTAGATACATTGAAGCATAAATTAGTGACTGCTCCAATTTTGATCTTCCCAAATTGTAAGAAGGAGTTCCATGTTCATGTGGATGTGTCATCCATATATTTAGGTGTAGTATTATCTCAGCCAAGGGAAGGAGATATAGACAACCCAATTGCATTTACAAACAATAAATTGTCAACAACAACAAAAAATTACACTACCACAGAATGGGAAGGATTGGAAATGGTATATGCATTGCAGAAGTTTAGACATTATTTGTTGGGTTCTCATTTTAAGATGTATACAAAACATCCTCCACTAAGATACTTAGTCAAAAAACCAGTGTTGGTGGGGGGGAGAATATGCATATGGCTGTTGTTCTTCCAAGAATATTATTTTGAAGTTAATGTGAAACTAGGGAAGTTGAATGCAGGACCAAATCACTTATCGTGCATACTATCATAAGAATATGCAGGGAATCTAGATGAAAACTTGTCAGATGCACAATTATTTGCAGTGAAAATGGTGGATGAATACTTCACAGACATTGTGCAGTTTTTAAGTACAAGAATGGCCCCGTCGGACATGACAGTGGCGCAGAAGAAACAGTTAGTGGTTAAAGAAACAAACTATCATCTAATTGTAGGGAACTTATACAAATTAGGTGTTGATGGAATATTCAGACGATGTGTGTTAGAGAATGAAAGTCCATTGATACTCTCAAAAGTGCACGAAGGTGTTGGAGGAGGACATTATGCAAGTAAGGTAACATCGTAGAATATTTTATGCACAGGGCTCTAGTGGCCCACACTTCATAAGGATGCTAAATAATATTGGCAGGCATGCGATGTTTTTCAAACAATGGGAAAGCCATCCAAAAGGGATGAAATGTATTTACACCCATAGGTTACTTTGAAGGAATTTGATAAATAGGAAATAGACTTTGTTGGACCAATCAACCCACCAACGAGAATATTAGAAGCTAGGTATATAATCACTGCCACAAAGTATTTGACCATATGGGCAGAAGCAACACCAATCATAGACTGCATTGCGAAGACTGTTGCGAGGTTTCTATTTGAGCATGTAGTTACATTATTTGGATGCCCGCACATTTTACTCATTGATCAAGGAACACACTTCCAAAATAAGACAATTGATGTATTGAATGAGGAATTCCAAATTCATCATCGAAAAAGTATGTCGTATCACCCTCATGCCAATGGGATAGTAGAATCTTTTAATAATTTTCTTGAGAATTCTCTAATAGAGATCTCCAATGTAGGAAGGGATGATTGGGACTTGATGATTCCTACAATATTATGGGGATATCGGACTACAAATAAAAATAAAATTAGACAAACACCCTTTAGGTTGGTCTATGGGAAAGAAGTAGTAATGTCGATGGAGTTTATTTTGCCTAACCTGCACATTGCAGTGATTACTAATATTTCATACTCTAGCGCAGTAGATGAGATATTGTCACAGTTGATACAACTTGAGGAAGATTGATTTGTCACAAGGTTCCATCAGCGAGTTCAAAAGGAAAGAGAAAATACATGGCATGATAGATACATTAAACAAAAATCATTTCCTGTGGGAGACTTAGTATTACTATATGATAGTAAGTTCATGCAACATCCAAGAAAATTTTAAATGCATTGGTTAGGACCATATATGATTAATCATGTGACAGAGGCAAGTGTTGTGCAGTTGGAAACGTTGAATGGATAAGTCCAGGGAAGAATGGTGAATGGAAGTTGGTTGAAACATTATAGGGATATCCAACCTACCACGCACTAGTGTGACCTATGTGAGAACCTTTGTATTATAGTAGTGTATTATAATAGGCAAAATAAAAAGAAAAGGTAAGAAAAAAAATAGAAAAAGGAAAAGAAAAAAAAAATAGAAAAAGGAAAAGAAAAAAAAAGTGGAAAAGAAAAGAAAAAGTAAACCTAAGGTAAGAAAGCAAGAAGTAAGGAAGATACAACAACAATACCCGCACATAAAAAGTGAGTGTTATGAAAATAAAAGAAAAAACACAGAGACAAAAGAAACACATCGACCAAGACCGTCACGACTGTTAAAGGCATTAAAAGGGAATAAAAAATGGTTCAAGAGCGTTAATGACAAGTCATAAAGATGACGCGTAGAAATAAATGGAAAAATCCACAGGGGATTGTGATAGATTGGTAGTACAAGGCACAAATCCAATGGAATATATGGAAATAAAGAAACATTAAATCAAGCATTCATCACACCACTGGCGGATTAGACAGTTAATTCATGCGCAAAGGGACATGGACAACTGGTGAAGGGGCACAAAAGTCGTGAAGGGTCAAAAAGCATTGGTTATTGTCACTTAGATTTTCATGTGAATAAGAGAGACTCGAGAACCTGATTGCAGAGCTGATAAAAACCCCAAAGCTTAAGCAGTTGTCATTGGTAACCAGTTTAGAGAAATGGAACCACCAAAAGAAACAACACTCGTACCAAAATAAGCCAGAAAAAGAGAGAAAACAGGAGAATCAAAGGTTGAGGAGACTCTCTGAGCATCATCGTCGGAGCCGAGGTTTCCCTGAGACTATATTCTACCAAGAAAGGATGATGCCCCACCATTTACAAGACTATATTACGAATTCGTGATGCCCGACATCCTAGATGGGGTCATCATGGATGAAGACATGTTAGGGAGGGTGTCGTAGCTCAAATATGTTGACCATAATATCAAAGACACAATGAAGTTCATTGAAATTCCGTCGAACCACTACTTGGAACTAAGGATAGATCCAAAAATGAACCATAGCATACCTTTGTCAAAGCTATGGGCCCGAGGACTGGAGTGAGCAGGCATACTAAACTTGTTTGACATCCCACATTTCAGTAGGAGCAATGAGGTGAATGCGTGTGTTAAGTTGTTCTTAACCTATATGCATGGAGGCTATTTGTGGTTGGACAGACCAATATCTATAGATACAAACCTGATTGCAAGGATCACAGGCTTACCATCCCAGGGACAAGATCCAAACTCATTGTTTGCAGACAAGAAAACTGACAAGACTATGTTAGAGCCAATGAGGGAAATATTTCAAATAGTTAGAGGTTTGCACGGGTTGGATGTGTCGAGCATATGCAACCTAATATAAAGGATTGAAACATAGAAATTGGCATGCCATTTACTCAGGAAATGCAGAAAATATCATGTGCCAGTGGGAGTAATAGTTGCGATGGAGAAGTGTGTCGAAGGGGTATCGAGGAGATGGGCACCTTTCTTATTGAACCAATTCCTCATCGACTGCAAACAAGCATAGGACAAAGGCATGAAATTCCATTATCCATTATTTCTAATTATGATTGCGTTCACAGTATGGGAAGATCTGAAGGATACACAGTTCTTGGGTCTAAGAGGTAGGCTATGCTTGGAAGCTAAGTATCAAAACTTTTGGTACACGCATAATAAAAGAAGACACATCGACACTAATGTGGAGTTATTTATATATGGTGAAAGGATTCAAAATTGCATTAAGAATACACCATGCATTTCGATACAATTAGTAGAGGTGCACACCATGATTGTGCGGTTCAGGTAAAACCAACACCTTATCTATACACAAGAAAACAAGGACCCGAGAGAGGAATGGGTCCAGAAAAAATATAAGATCATAGAAGAATATATCCACCTGATCATGCAGGATTGGGATATAGAGTGGAAGGTTCTTGTGAATGGAATAGAGACATAGCACCCTGACAATGATGCAGATGAACATAGTAATGACCAGGGTAATAGACATGGAAATGAACAGATCATAGACATAGAATACATCTAGAAAATAGTAGGAGAGAAAAGGAAAGACAAGGGTAAGGGGTCAACAACAACTGCATGAAAGAATATGAAAGCCCACTGAGTATCGACTGTATATACTCTAACAGATGATGACATTGATAGAATTGACTCTCAAGTAAGGGATGTTGCAAATGAAGCAATTGATAAATCATCGTGAAAACAAGAATAACTGCTCCAGCAAGTGCACGACCATTTCAAAACATTGCAACAACTATTGGAAGAAACAAGGATAGCACTAGAGTGTAGATACGCTGAAGGACCATCAACAAGCCCGATTCGGTAAGTGGGGCTACCAATTCTTACTTTTCAAAGATAGAAATAGGGAACAAAGTATTGAATATCTCACCAAATGTGACTGAGTTCCCAACGCCCGAGGTGCATGAGTAGGTACAACGATTAAGTCATTTGGACTTAGTCGTTTCACAGATTCCCACAACAGTACTATAAGGCTTTTACATCGGTATTGCAAAGGAGATACAATGCCATGCAGAGTCAACATCAAGCGAGTTGGAGACGGTATCGACGAAGAAGAAAGAGCTTCAACAAGATTATACAACTGCTTTATAGGAGAATAGCATAGTTGAGGAAAAGGTTGACATGATATTGAAAGAGAAGAGAGAGGTTGAGAAAAAGGCCGAGAGAATATTAAAGGAGAACGATGAGGTTGAGAAGAAGGCACAACAAATACAACACGCCATCCAGAAACACTATAAGGATATTCCAAAATTTCCATTGGTGGTAGAAGCCACACTTGAAGAACAAGTCTAAAAAATCAGGGAATTCATTAAAGGATTTCACACCAGGATGGAGGACTTGGAATCACACACCATACTAGGAACTCCACAGGAGGAAAAGGAACAAAGAGAAAGAATTTCTATGACCGCAGTAGAAAGTATTAAGACTTTGGAGGAGGAGTGTGCAAAGTTATGTGAGGAAAGCATGCAGATTTGGAAAAATCTAATGGAGGATCTAGAGATGAAGGTTGTGGAAGCTAGATTAAGGGATGTGCAGGAAAAGGTGTAGAAGACTTTGAATAACATAAGTACATTTTAACCAGATGGGCACATGGATGCCATACTGGAAAGTAGGTAGTCATACACTGAAATAGATCAAATAATGGAACAAAAAAATATTCTCCAACAACGATTAATACCGATTTACGACAAAGCACTAAGGGTAATAGGGGAATTGGCAACTGCACAGAGCACAATAAATCAAGCAACACACGACAACGAGGAGAAACTCACGACCCTGACTGCATATGTCGTAGAGTATATTTTGGAAGAAGAAGCATAAGTTAAGAAAGAGGGCATGACAACAAAAGAATCCCTCAGAAAGGTCATGGAATCATTGAGGGGTGTGACGCAACATTCTTAAGTTCCTCGGGACGAGCCACAAGTGAGTGTTTGGGGGATATTGGACATGCAATTAGAAGAACTGAGTTTTAAGGGCATGCAAAAGCATTAAGGACAAAAATTAGTCATGAAAAAGCAGATAGACAACAGTCGGGAAAGTAAAAACATCATGCAGGCATAAAAGAAGGAAAAACACGCCCAAAAAATCAGTCATCATGAGCTTTCATATGGTTTTGGGGATGAGTGAGTAGGGTTTTGAGCCGTAAAGTCTATGTATAAATATGTAATGGGTCGAGAATAATAGGGTTTGTTATTCACTGAGAGAGATAATAGGATGTTGAGAGTAAGAGAATAGATTGAGAATGAAAGAGATTTTATGTCTAAAGGTTTAGGGAGGGTTTGCAGAGAGAGGATTGCACTGCAAAGCGACTAGGAAGGATGGGGAAGGATAATATGATATATCTATTGTAGCACAGTGCACAATCCTGAGATGAATTGAATGAAGAATAATAAAGAATCCATTCATTGTGGACATATCCCAAAGTTTGGTTAAACCACATTAAACTCTGTGTCGGAATGTATTTTTATGCAATTGTTCATGAATGGTCTATTTATGCATAACTAGATCTAGATCTATGTAGTAGATGATCGATGAAAAGTAAAGATGAATGCTACAATGAATAGTTTATTTTGCAATTTGTGTCACAATGATGTTGCATAATTAAATTTTACTAATTAATCATGGGAAAAGGGACAAACAATACAGTTCACAAGGTAGATAAGTAGGAATGAATATTATGATAGCCTCCCATCCCCTCGTCCCTACAAAAACTTGGTTGTTGCAGCCCCAATAGATGCCTCGGGTGAGACTTCACTTGCATGCATGTGATGTCGAAAGGGCCGGTGTCTATAGGGTTTTTTGGTAGAATAAACTGAACCTAGGGTCATACATTCGTGCACCAACAACCCCTTACTAATGTGATTAATTAAGAAGTTGACCCTTGGTGTTTTCCTTGTGGTGATTCTCATTGGGAGCATGAGTGCCCTAGAATTCATAATAATGGTGATAATGAGGACGTTGATAATTGTGAATACATGAAATTTATTGATACCTCAGATCATGTGTGCACCATATCATCCCAACAATGCTGTAATTTTACGTTGTAACAACTTGATCACAGAAAACAAGACGCCAGTAGGAAAACTATGTTAGGAGTCCTATGCTTAATGGATGAGGAATATAGGGAGAAACATAAGAAGAGAGAGTATTTGACTTACTATAGAACGAATAAGGCACCTAAAACCTCTGCTAATGATCCTAAACCCCCATATATAAGACCCTTTTCACCATTGAATGTTAATCCCCCTCTTCAACCAACCTTGCCTAAAAACAATGATTCAAATTTGAACATTGATATGGCTAGTATATTAGAAAAGGCTAATGTACATGTCTCTCTTATTGAGATAATGAAGATTCCTTGTTTACGAGATAAGGGGAAGAAGTTCTTAAGTATCCAAGATGAGTTTGATAATCCTCCTATATTGTCACAATCCATGCATTATGATGCAAGCAAGGCGGAGCATGCACCTTTTTCATCACTTTGGTAGTAAATGTTTTATTACTTCATAATCGTATGCTTGATTATGGGGCTTCTGCCAATGTTATGTCTTTAAATGTCATGAATCAATTACGCTTGAATATCACAAGATGGTATAGGAACATGTGTGGGATTAAAGATATCAAAGTTTTTTGTGTGATCAAAGACTTTAAGGTGCACCTTGCCACTTATCCTGAGGTTTCTCTTTCAATGGATGTTATAGTTATTAATGTGCTTGATGCTTGGGGAATGTTCTTGTATAAGAAATGGGCTACAACTTTGGGTGGTAGTATTCAGATGCACTTATCCTATGAAACCATCCCAATTGTATATGTCAGCTATGTTACCTTATATAATGAACCTATGATTAAAAACCATGTGGAATATCCTAGATATAGATATGATTGAAGTGAGAATGGATATGACGGAAGAGAAACATGTGATGAACCTTATGAAGAATTAAAAGATTCTCATCCTAGCCTTGATCCTTTTCAAGACTTGGCCATACTCCCTTTTGCACAAGAAGATAATATTGATGATATTAGTGATATGGGATTTCCAAAAAGGGAGGACTACAGAGACCAACTCTTGAAGTACGAAGACAAAGATCCAGACTCTCTTACAATATTCAACCAAGGCAACAAACCAAACATACATTTATGTGAAGATGATATAAATAACATTTTCTTGATTGACTCCCATCCTCCTACTTTATATCAAGGAGAATATACTTGAGAAGATAATAAAGTGGTTGAACCTAAAGTAAGGAACGAATATTTTCAACAAGGAAGACTAGTACTTATATGGGACAAGAGAAAGGGTAAGCCAAATATGCGTAAGAAGTTTGATTGTTTGGCCCTTACAATATTGAGAAGAGGACTTAAGTTGTTTTGTTTTACTTGTCTACACCTAAGGGAAGGAAATTGAAATTACCAATTAGTGGATTCCTTCTCAAGCCCTATTATGCAGAAGGAACCTAACTTCTTAGGGTTAGAGTAGAGTAGGTTAGTAGTAGGCCATGTTGTGTGCTTACATTCTTGATTGTATTGATGTTTATTATTGATTTATTTATGCATCCATGTTATCTTAGCATATATATGTTATAAAAAATACATTGATGAAAATGGAAAAAAACTTCTTCTTTGCATCGATTTTATATTTTTCATACTAGGGTGGATAACATCCCCCTATCTTTTATCGTTAATAGTTTTATGTTATAATTTATCAGGAATTTTACAGTGATGCAGGGGTTTCAAGCCTTGGAGTACTAGATATGTTGATTTTCTCATGCCCTCTACGATGAGCACATGTCCCCATATCAGAGCCAAATGTTAGCCCCCTCTCACCCAGGGGTAACTAGAGGAGATCATGTCTCGTGGTACACAATGAAGATAGTCATATTAGAGATAATCATCATCATTATCATTAGACAACAAACCCTCAAATTCCTCCCCCATCATCCAACTCATCTCATTTCACTTGATCAACATGGTTCACCTCATGATGGTGTTCCAACACACATAGGTAAACTAGTCATTGTTTCATATAAAGTGTCACATTTAATGCATCAGAAATTTAGGTGAGGATAATGGGTTAAAGTAAAATAATGGATCATTATTGCTTGGAAGTTAGGGAGCATTGGATTTGATTCCACCTATTCTTCTATTATGACCTCTTTGACGAGATCTACATCTTCAACAAACTATGTCGAAACATCATCAACTGCTTTTATTTCACTTTGGTGGCCATCATTTGTGTCTCGGTCTAGTGTTGTTAGTCTTGGGGAACAAGGGTACTACTAGGAGGCCTTTTTATGGGTAACACACCATTCCTTTTCAAACTTAACATTTTTCATCTTATTTCCTTCTGTTTTCCTATATTTTGGAAATGGTTTCTACATGTACACCAAAAAGGATCATGCCTTCATCATCCTATGAGAAGAAGGGATAAAATGTTGAGGTTGATGCAGCTAGTAAAAAAAAAGGAAATCATGTTATAAAAAAAAGAAGAAATAATGGGATAATAAATGACCAAGTCAAAATCCAAAGGTCATATTGATATATACCCCCTCACTATGAGGCAATCGCCCCTAGTACTAATGCAATGAATGCATATCAATTAAAATGACTTAATCCTAACAAGAAAAATAACAAAAGAATGAAATTGAAAAGAGGACTTGAAAAGAAATAAAAGAATATCAAAAGGAAGGAAGGGGTTTGGAATACACCCATTGTCGAGGAAAGGGTATCTCAAGCACCAAGTTCTCCTTCTACAAAGGAACTCACGAAGATGAAACCATATGTGTCCTTGCATGCCAATGACACCATGACCATGAAGTAAACCTCATGTCACATCATTCATTATAATTAAACTTTGATGGATTTCTTGAAAAACGTATCTCTACCTGGGTATTGGCACACCTAATAGGATCTTATGGTGGTCCTCTCATACCTAAATTTGGGTAATTTCATAAATTCTTGAGCTAGTGTTAAGTTTGAAGAAGATACCTAATGTGAACTTCTTATGTTGCCCTTGTATTAAGTGATGGATTACTTTAAATGATCCTAATGTCTCTTTTATATTGTAGTTTTTGTTCTTACTTGATTATGTGGACCTTGTTTGGTCATGATACACCCTTGATGTGGTATTTTGGAGGAATTTTTCATGATGATGCCTAGGATGTTATACATTGCACAGAGAATGTTGCACACTTGATACAAATCATTGGGCCCTTTTATGATTTGAAATGCCTTGGGGCACCTCCCTACACCTCCTGGACCTTGGAAGTTGGATAAATGATCTTGTACATTGCATATATAGGATGATGTACCATTGAGAGGGTAGGAAGCCACATAGGTTGGACAATGCACCCTCTGAGCATATTAGGGTTTGATTGGATGGCATCGCACTTGTTGAAAATTACATACCCCTTTGGAGGGATGATGGATCCTTCCTCATGTAGGGTGTTGACACTTTCACCTTGTTGGATTACTGAGAGGGGAGGGTGAATTAGCAATGAACAATTATACCACTTTTAAACACATTTTATATTCCTTTAACTTATTCAACCATATTCATCAGTTCATCATCGATATATTATTGTATCATAAACATTAAAATCCATAACTACATAATAAACAATAATAAACACATCCACACAATACACACTACACCAATATTTGCGTGGAAACCCAATCTGGGAGAAAACCACAGAATGATTTTCTTATATGTCAAAGAATTACATTCAAGGAAGAACCAACTTCCAATTCTCTAGCTCCAATTGGAAGGAGGCTCCAACCCCCTAGTTTCTTAGGCTCCAACCTAAAGGAAGATCTAACTCCTTAATTCTCTGGATCTAACCAGAAGGATCATACAACCCCCTGGGTTCTCCAACTATAGCTAGAAGGTGGATACAACCACCTGGTTCTCGGGATCCAACCTAAATAAATCTCCAACTCCCTGATTCTCTGGCACCAACGCCCTTTCCTTTCCCCATCCAACCACCCTGAAATATAAATTCCAAATGTGAACAACATATCACTGTCATTGAATCAATCACTGCCACTGTCACTCTGTCACTGAAAAACATATCACAACCTGAACCAATCTTCAAATATTTCTTGTATATCTGTGATATTTCTATAATGAAACACGCGAGTATATGCACCCTTCTTAACTGCAACTCATGGATGCCCATGTCTTTCCTCACTGCAACTTGTGGGTTACCGTAAAATCACCCAATTTCACTGTTATTGTCTTTGTTTCTATCAAATTGTCATTGTAAAACCAGTCATGTCAACCTGTACCAGAAACCTGTAACAACCTATTCCAAACAACATGTACCAACAATATGTAACAATAATCTCATCAACCACTAGATCCAATCACCAAGACAAATCTCAATCACATGCACAATTTCACCAGGATGTAAATCAAACAAAAATCCTCATAACAACTCACAACCATCACCCAGACATACCTCTACAAAGAATGTACCAATCACAACCAAGTACCAACTTGTACCACAACAAGTGCATCAACTATGCACCAAAAACATACTCCAAGATAACCAACAAAGGGCCTCTATAAATACATCACATTATCCATAAATTGAATACCATAAACCCTTACATCAATACATGTGCCAAAACCTCACTGATATATAGCCTTAAACATGTACGAATCATAATCCAATCATATACCAATATCACTAAAAACTGCCTCTCACAATGTGCTACAAGATATACCAATAAAACTAAGCTAAGTGCACCAACAATGTGCCCCAACAGATCTGCCTCAAATCATACTCTACAACATATACCATACATCCAAGAGGGAATATTCCAAACCTCACAAATACATGCCTCAAGCATGCTCCACAACACCACTAAGATACAACCTCAAAACATAGCCATGAACATACCTTTATCTCTTTAGTATCCCTATTGTATATGATCTCTCACAAACATACATGTAGTCTCTCCTAAAATCTTGCCACTTGGAACAACTATCTTCCTCCTTTCCCTTTCTACAGATCTGTGCTTTCCCTTTCTACAACTCACGAGTTTCTTCCCTTTCCTCCACTATGGGATGCAAATGTATGTCGTTCTCTATGTCTGCAGCTCACGGATAACCTTTGAAATCATGTTTTATTCACGGATAAAATTTCGTTCCTTCAAACCTTCGCTGCCTCAGACCTACATTTTCTCATATTTGTCAATTTATACCTGTAAATAACATTTCACAAAATATATATTCAATAATGGTCAAATGGGTAGGTATGTGTTGGGTACCTAACCCCTCACGTAGGTAGAATAATATATTTCGATGTAATAAAGGTCAATATTAATAAGGCCTAGCAATAAGGAAGAACAAGTCGAATGTAAGAAGACCTAATAGAAGCTTATGGTTCTAGAAGGATCTTCCTCTAGATGGTCCTTTTGATAAACATATTTAGTATAAAGAGGAGTCGAGGGTATGAGAACTTGTCTTGGATATTATTGTAATAGAGCTCTGCTCTGTTGGAGGTTTCCCCCTCAAAGAGGCAAGTGAACATTGCTCTCAGTTCTCTTTATGGTGTTATTCTGATATCATTTCGGTATTTGTGGCGTTGTTATGGTTATATTGTTGTTCATCTACCACTTATAGCATTTTATTTTTGTTCTGCATACTTTTTATATCTGGAATGTTACACGTGGTATCAGAGCACTTTCCTCAACAAAAAATTGTGGGTTAATTTTTTTTAGGGTAGAGACGTATTCCAACATCTTTAAGATACAAAGATCTATCGTTATGTGCATAAACCCATGGTCGGGGATTCATACACGCAAGAAATACAAGTGGTACTTAAGCGCAGATTTGTTGGTCACCCTTGTAACCCCTGTTGGTACCCCTTCGAGTGGTAGCGCATCAGACAACACCTGTATATGGATCTACCTAGATTTCTTGAAGCCCTCTTTAGATAAACTGATCGGATGCCTAACTGCTATAGTTCCACTGAGAACAACACTCAGGAAGATAATATTTAGTACCTAGGTAGTCAGGTATTACAGCTGAGGGCATGGTCTATCCTCCTTAGTTGGTGCCCTGAGATATTGTGACGAGTACTACTGTTATAACCCACACGTATATCAGAGAGCTATAGCACAAGGCAAACCATTGTATGTAGAACCCTTTAATACCTAACCTTTGGGGATGGAAACAAAAAAACAAAACAGACAAGATCTATTTCCGCGCAATTGTGTTCGAGTTTCCAAATCACTACACATTTCTTCCTGATTAATCATTTGGGCATTTCATCACTACAGTATTCTTCAGATTGGAGTATAACTCCGCAGGTGTAAAAAAAATGGATTTTATTGCACCATTATTTGAGACCTATTCCATTGGATTTATCTCTTCTCCCTTATCACATTCATACATATCATTTTCAGCAATTTTTTTGACCCCACCCGCCCCTTTTTAGTTCCCTCTTCATCATGGCCCATACCCGTAGCCAAGACTTGGAAGCTCGCTTCAATACCTTGCAATCTAATTTCAAAAAGACCCAACAAGAAGTGAGACAACTCGGTGCCAATATTTCCACCATCAATAAAAATATGCATTCCTCCATCATCACCTCAATCGAGGAACTCAAAGAATACCTCAAATAAGACATTACTACCCACCTTGAATATGTCGCTTCGATGATCTGCACCAAGATGAATATCCTTGCAGATCCCCCTTTATCTGACCCACCTTTTCATAATGAAGTTGAAACTTCCTCTCATTCCCATAATTTTCATCCCCATCACTTTCAGCGTGACCTATGCCTTTCGCGTGTGGATGTGACTAAATTTGATGGCTCAGATCCCACTAGTTGGGTAACTCAAATGGAACATTATTTCTCTTTGTACGACATTACAGATCACTTGGACAAACTTTGGTATGGTGTTCTCCATCTAGATCAAGAACATTGGCAATGGAGAAAAACTTCTCATCAACGGTATGTTGCTTGGACACACTTTCTACCAGATATTTATGAACACTTTGACACTGACACCAACCATTTAGGCCATTTGAAAAAGTTGAAACAATCTGGCACAGTGGAAGACTTTATAGCTTCTTTTGAGCGACTGGCTTTTCATACAGAGGGCATGTCTGATGCTTTTTTTCGAGAATGTTTTATCAGTGGCCTCAAGGATGAGATTCGTTCCCATGTCCTCATGGCTCGACCTCGGATTTGGGTGGAGGCTATTAAAATATCTAAGGAATCACAACATGTTGTCCCTTCTCAAAACTAGAAACCCTCTTTTATTCCTCTCACTAAAATAGTAAATCCCACTCCTCTTTCTACTCCATTAAAGATCCAAAACTTGACCAGGGCTGAAATGGTTGAATGCCAACTCAAAGGCCTTTGTTATAATTGTGATGACAAATATTTTTTCGGACACAAGTGTAATGAACAAAATATTTTTATGTCCATCTCGGAGGATGTTTCGGAAGAGGATGTTGAAGCTCCCCTTGTGTCGGTGTCACCTGAACCCACTGACATAACCCCTCCCTCAGACCCTCCCAAATTCGAACCATTCATTTCACTAAATTCTCTCACTAGATTATCTTCTCCCAAAACTCTCAAGCTAATTGGCTACATCAAGCATCGGAAGGTCATCATTCTTGTTGATAGTGGAAGCACCCATAATTTTATTCATCGCCACATTGCCCAAGAAACTAATTGCTATATCCATGCAGACAATAATTTCCAAATCATGATTGCCAATGGCATATTCATGAAATGTGGAGGGCGTTGTGAAAATGTGTGTCTCCAAATTGGTGACTACCACCTGAAATATCATATGTTTTCTATCGACATGGGTAGTTGTGACATTGTGTTAGGTGAAAACTGGCTAAGGAATTTGGGTCCCATTCTCATGGATTTTAAGGAATTAACCATGCAATTTGACCAAGAGGCAAAAAAATATAAGTTCCAAGGAATCACCATTGGTTCCCGTGAGATCATTAGTTCCCATCACATGGAAAAGATGCTCAAAAAAGGTCATTCTGGAATTATTTCCCAACTACATGCCATAGAAGCAACCGAGACACCCTATGTGCCGCAGGACCTCCAATCCACCCTCTCTAAACATCAAGTGGTTTTTTCCACTCCCCAAGGACTCCCTCCTTCCTGCGTTTTTCATGATCATTCCATTCCCCTTGTCCCAGGAAGCCTTCCTCCCAATATTTGTCCTTATCGTCACCCATTTTCCCAAAAAAATAAAATTGAGAAAATGGTTCAAGAATTGCTTAATGTAGGTGTTATACAAACTAGTACGAGCCCCTACTCTTCTCCTGTGGTCATGGTCCTTAAGAAAGAAGGTTCTTGGCACATGTTTCCTGACTTTCAATCCCTTAACAAACTCACCATTAAAGACAAATTTCTCATTCCTATCATTGATGACCTCTTGGATGAATTGAGTGGCGCCCAGTTCTTTACTAAACTTGATCTTTGTTCTGGCTACCACCAGATCCATATGAAAGAGGCAGACATTCCTAAGACTGCCTTTAGAACTCATGAGGGCCACTATGAGTTTTAGGTCATGGCCTTTGGCTTGTGTAATGCTCCCTCCACTTTCCAAAGCCTCATGAATCATGTCTTACGCCCTTTTCTCTATCATTTTGTCTTATTTTTCTTTGATGAAATCCTCATCTATAGAAAAACCTGGACAGGCCATCTTGCTCATGTGGATCGAGTTCTCCATCTACTCTCTCAACACCAACTTTTCCTAAAAAAATCTAAATTTTCTTTTGGCACCTCGAAATTTGAGTACTTGGGTCATCTTGTTGGCAAGGCCGGCGTCAAGGTGGATCCTAAAAAGGTTGAAGCTATGCAAGACTGGCCTCACCCAAAGACTCTCAAAAGCTTGTGTGGATTTCTGGGCTTAACAAGTTATTATCGCAAGTTTGTTAAGAATTATGGAAATATTGCGACACCTCACACTGCACTCCTTAAAAATAATTCTTTCACTTGGACTCCACCAGTTTCTTAGGCTTTTCAAACCTTGATGATGGCCATGTGCACCACTCTAGTCTTGGCCCTTCCTGATTTCACAAAGACCTTTGTCCTGGAATGTGATGCTTCAAGGAAAGGAATTGGCGTTGTCCTTATGCAAGAGGGTCGGCCTTTGGCCTTTACCAGCAAACAACTGTCTGAATGAAATTTGGGCAAATAAATCTATGAAAAGGAAATGTTGGCTATTTTTCATGTCGTTGATCTTTGGCTCCCTTATCTATTGGGGAAACGCTTCCAAATTAAGACAGATCATCAAAGCCTCAATTTTTTTTTTGGAACAACGCATTTCCTCCCCAGAGCAACAAAAATGGGTGACTAAGCTCTCTGGATATGATTATAATATCATTTACAAGAAAGGAAAAGACAATGTGGTTGTGGATGCACTTTCCCTAAAATATGAAGATGGAGGGTCCCTTTTTTCTCTCTCCTTCATTATACCAGATTGGCTCCAAGCCGTTCACCAGTAATGGCTGAATGATCCCAAAATTTCACATCTGATACACCAATTGTAGTCCAATTCTCTAGTTTCCTAAAGTTACTCTTGGCTCCATGATGAACTTCGATACAAATGCCGTTTTTATTTAAGTAAACAGTCAAAACTTAAATCCATGGTAATTTTTGAGCTTCATGCTACACCCACAGTTGGGCACTCCTGGTTTACCAAAACCTATGATAGGGTCAAACATTCTTTTTTCTGGGATGTAATAAAGAAGGACGTTCGTAATTTTGTGGCTAAATGTCATGTCTGCCAACGCAACAAGGGAGAAATAGTAAAATCTCCTGGCACACAACAACCGCTTACGATTCCACCTGCTATTTGGCGGGATATCTCGATGGATTTTATTGTAGGCTTACCTAAATCGGGTAATAAATCAGTCATCATGGGGTAGTTGATCATATTTCCAAGTATGATCATTTTTGTGCTCTTCAACACCCATTTACAACATCCATTTTATCACAACCTTTCATGGATCAGGTCTTCAAGCTTCATGGCATGCCGCATTCTATTGTTTCTAATCGCAACCCAACTTTCACCAACAATTTTTGGCAAGAACTGTTCAAGCTACAAGGCACCCAATTTCATCTCAGCACAACTTATCATCCCCAGACTGATGGTCAAACCGAAGTTGTCAACAAGTGTTTGGAAGCATATTTGAAGTGGTTTTCCTCAAAAAAGAAATCAGTGGGCTCAATGGTTACCACTAGATGAATGGTGGTACTACACTTCATACCATACAACTACCCGCATGACTCCTTTTGAAGCGGTATATGGACAAAAGCCACCTTCAGTTCTCTCATATTTTCCAAGTGTCTCGAAGGTCCAGGCGGTTGACCAAATGCTTACAATTTGAGAGGCTATTCTTTGTACCCTCAAAGATAATTTGGTCATGGCCCAGAATATCATGAAGCAACAAGAAGATCATGGTTGCTCTAAACGTCAATTTGTAGAAGGGGATCGAGTGTTTCTTTGATTGCAACCTTACAAGCAAAATTCCCTCAAGGCTGACCATTGTCAGAAACTGGAACCCAAATTTTATGGTCCTTATAATGTTCTCAAGTGTGTGGGACAGGTGGCCTAGCAATTATTCTTGCCCAGTCATTCTAAGCTACATATTGTTTTTCATGTTTCCTACTTAAAGAAGGTGATTGGAACTAAGTGCCAACTTCAAACCAACCTTCTCGAATTGGACGAAGAAGGATCCATTTGGCTACAACCACAATAATTTTTGGACCAGCGTGAGCGTCGCCTACATCAGTGAACCATCAAGGAAGTGTTAGTCTAGTGGAAAGATACAACCCCAATAGATGCCACTTGGGAACCAACTACCATTCTGCAGCAATTTCCACATCTCAAGCCTTGAGGACAAGGTTTTTTTTAAGGGGGAGGACATGTTAGGGACCTAACCCGTCACGTAGGTAGAATAATACATTCATATGTAATAAAGTTCAATATTAATAAGGCATAACAATAAGGAAGAATAATTCGAATGCAGGTAGACCTAATAGAAGCTTCCGCTTCTAGAAGGATCTTCCTCTAGATGGTTCTTTTGATAGACATATTTAGTATAAATAGGAGTCGAGGGTATGAGAAATTTTTTCTTGGATATTATTGTAATAGAGCTCTGCTCTGTTGGATGTTTCCCCCTAAAAGAGGCAAGTGAACATTGCTCTCAGTGCTCTTTCTGATGTTATTCTGGTATCATTTCGGTATTATTGTGGTGTTGTTCTAGTTATATTGTTGCTCATATCCCATTTCTAGCATTTTATTTCTATTATGCATACTTTTTATATCTGGAATATTACAGTAGGTCAGTGCTATTAGGAGTCCCTTGCTCTCTTATTTATACTTTTTCAAGTGCCTTCCTCTAGACGTTTCCTTGTAATTGTTTTACACCTTTCTCCATCTTCTAGGGATAACCCACTTTCTTGTTGCAAATAAATTTACTTAATTGGTCAACACATAACTCCTTTACCCTTCTTGTTGCAACCACTTCATTATTTAATTCATTTATTTTACAACCACTTTGACTAGGGAATGTTCTTTATGACTTTCTAGAATCTTTTGACTTCTTGTTGACTTTTTAGGGGCTTCTAGATTACTCTAAAGGGTTCTCCAACTTCTGAAGGCCATATCTCCCTAAATGTGAGGAGCTATGTGATGTACCACATATCACTGGAAAAATACATGATGTGTACTATCCATCCATGATAGTCTTACCTGCATATTCATTGATCTTCATGCATTTATACCTCAAACAAAGTCGATTCCCTTACTCATACCTATGGAGATACCAAAATGTGTTATCGAACATACTAAAGGGTTGACATCAATATATAATATCATACTCCAAGGGTTGACATCAATTAAAACCAACTATCTATTGGCCCTTGGTTATGTATTAAGGAAGAAAGAGAAGATTCAGGAAGAAGAAAGATGAAGTACGAAGTGCGCGGAAGGAACACAAAATGAGGAAGGGTCGAAGTGGTTAAAGAAGAAGAAAAGAAGGAATGAAGTAAGGAAAAGCAAGTCGTTGAAAGAGAATATCAAGGAAGATAAAGAATCAAAGAATATGGATCGTGGACAACTTAGCAAGTGGAAGAAGACACCAACGGATGCTTTGGAGCACCTCGCAGAAAACAAGGAAGGATAGGCTGGCGAAGCCCTGAAAACATGGGTCATGTGGACCTAGGGTTTGGATCTAGGGTTTTTACACCTAGGCTTCGGTCTAAGGTTGTCTAAGAGTCATGAAATGTATAAATAGAAGTCTAGAATACTTGAGAGGGTCGTTACTATTATTGTGGGTGAGAGCGACATGGAGATCGAAGTATTGTGCATTCTTGTATTATGTATCTTCAGCTGGGTGCAAATATAAACCCTACAGTTGGGTGCGCAGGGAGGGGAGAAAGAGATAGATAGAGAGAGAGAGAGAGAGAGAGGATCTGCAGTTAAGTGTGCAGATAGAACTGTATTTTTTCATCTAATATATCAAGAAAGGTAGTTCTATGGACCTATCCTAGGGAGAGGGTGAACCATGTAAATATTGTTTTTTTTTGTGGTTGATGATGTGTTATTTACCTATCTGATTATATTGTAAGTGCATTGTTGTTTCCATATGAAATATAGAAGGTGTAAGTTAACTTCACGATGCTAAGTGAAAAACTGTTAAAGACTCTCTAGGTTGTATTGCATTGTTGTTCTGACATCCCCTTGAATTTCCCTTGGTTGTAGACACATGTGTACTACAACCCCTTATTGCTACTTCGGGTGAGACTTCATCTGCTTCACAGGTGTCGCTGAAAGGGCCAATAGTTAGGGTTTGTTGGTGTGTTGTTATATTTGAACCCTGGGTCTGCCCCTGTGCCAACAAATGTTTCTATTTCCTGGATCGAGATCTTCTTGAGGGAATGTCAAGGTGGTTTCCATCGAAGACAGAGATTCAGTTTTGGTTAGACGAACAAGAAAGGGACTTCGCCAAAGCTCAGAACAAGAACCCTAGCATCAATACAAAATATTGGTTGGGAAGGTACATATTTACTTGTTAAAATAATGTAACTGCAAAGAGTATTCTTATTATTATTGTTATTTTATTCATAGGATTAATCCCCATTGTGGATTAATCATGTCAGTAATTGTATTAGGACCAAATCCCCTTTTGCGGATTAATAAATAGACAATTGTAATAGGCAGAATAAGAAGTTGGCCCCAACAGTTAATAAGAAGACCCAGAAATATAATAAAGGTGGGTTTACCCACCTAGATTAAGAAGTCGGCCCTGCCAGTGAAGAGACACTTCACACATGCCAGAACTTGTATAAATAAAGGAGGCTAGTGCCTCATTTGAACACAACTCACTTGCTCAGTTTGAGAGACAAGTTATGATCTGTTACCGGCAAAGGAGAGAGGGAGAAGAGTGGCACGTAGTTTGGAGAGGACTTTCTGTATTGGTTTGAGTTATCTCTTGACATTGTATTGGCAATTTATGATAAGGAAGTTTTTGCTAGGTTTTCTTCCCCTAGACAGTTTCCCAGGATAAATGTTGTGTCTCTTGTGAATGTGTATTTCTCAGTGATCTTGTTCTTATATTGTTCTTATCTATTGAAATGCAAAGAAATATAATAATGGCATAAAACATTAACATGGTATCAGAGCCAACCTGAAGGAAACATATTTCGCAAGAGAAAAACGTCACTATTACCGAACATGAAAATTAAGGCCTTTTATTGGTGAACCTTTTCAGCCCCGAAACCACCTAGAAATTTGCGCCCTCCCCCAAGCATCATTTTGGCACTTAGAGCACACCTTTTCAGTGGTTGGATCTTCCGTAAATTGAAACCCTAGTTTCACAAAGTACCAGAAAACTAGAGTACCAGAAGTACCAGAAGTACCAGAGTACCAAAAGTACCAGAAAACCAGAAGCACCAGTCCAGAAATCCACAGATCAAGTTTGAGGGGGTAAAAGTTGGATTTTCAAAATTATGAGTACACCAGCATAATCTCCTTAGCTCAATGCATCTATCCCCTGGATCAGATTTTCAAAATTTGAAATTTGAAAAAATTAACGTTTCCTCATAAAACCCTAAGTTGCAGTTGCAGTTGTAGTCTCAGAACCAGTTGTAGTTGCAGTACCAGTTGCATTTGCAGTCATAGAACCAGTTGCAATCACCCTTGAATTTTTCTCAAGAGTTGGCAATGATTACCAGTGCTACTAGATGGAGCCACTACCTACAAATGCTATCATAGGTATGCACTTACATATGTTTAATGGTTAAACCCCAAGGAGTATTTATAGGAGAAGGGATCTCTTGCCATAAGATCCAGAAGGATCTCAAGATCCAACACATTCAGAGGAATGATGCAACCCAGGTGTGATTATTCTGATATACATCTATTTTTCATAACATTATCCTAATCAGTGTTGCATGTTGAAGCTATGATCAAATTATTAGAAGAATTGAAAGTTGATCATAGAGCTTATCCTCTAACCTAACCTTTTGTCAAGTTAGCCTATTGTCTTAAGATAGGTTAAAGAAATCACTCGTCACATGAGTGAAGGAGACCTGGAAGAAAAGCAAGCACTCACTCTTGAGGACAAGGCTCCAGGTTTGATTAATCAAGATTCAAAGGTACACATGACAAGCTGATGACTTTAGCATATAGATGTAAATACTTTGCCTGATATGACTAACACCTCCTCTAGGAGAAACCTCGTGTGTTAGTTCCAGGTTGCCATGGAAGAATACTTGGTCACAACATTATGAGAGTGTTGACCTCATTTCATATTCTATTCCTTACCTTTAATCCTTGCTTCAGATAAATTATAAGCGATAGCTCTAAAGGAGCTACTGTGATGATTGTTTGTGTTATTGCTTTATATTATCATAAGGATATTATTCTTGCTTGTTGTTTTGTTGACCTTGCTCCAGGTCACATGAGGAAGCTATAGCGAAGGTTGCAGAAGGCAACGTGCTAAAGGAGAGATCATAAATGAAGCAATCATCAGTGGA
>ML851171.1:43830-56672 GCA_009831015.1 Picea engelmannii
AACAACATGATAAAGGAGTTCACCCCCCTCCGGGCTACATCTCCTTGAGCCTCCATAATGGACTTGGCTCTCTGGGATTAATTAGTCAAAAGTTATTTTACAAGCTTCTGCTCAACTCCAATGGAAAAACAAACTGTACCATTCAGATCAGAACACATAAAAACCCCAAAAATGACTAATAGAACTCTGAAAACGGATCATGGCTCCTCCGGGCATGACCTCTTCTACATGTGGCCATAAGCTTTCATGAGCTTCTCTTTGGAAAAAACACCTGTAAAATTCCTCAACAGCCTCTGAAACCTGTCCCAATGTGTTCAAAGCATATCAATTAGCCAAAAATGATTATTCAATCACAGAAAACAAACATAGGCTCACCAAACCATGTCCTCCATCAAAGAGGGCTTCGAGTTCCCTGGAGCTTCCTGGAACTTCAATGGTGAAAAAATTGTAGAAGAAGTCTTCAAATGGCCTTGAAAATAGTACCAATGGATCCAACACGTCCAAAAACCCCTGGCTGGGCTTTTACGGCACCTCAATCGGCCAAAAACTGAGAAAGTTAGACCTCCTCCATTTTCCTCCTTCTACTTTGCTGGAACTAGTTCTACAAAACGCACCTCTGTGTGCATGAACCTGGAACACGCTCCAAAATGCGCGTTTAAACCCAGCATCGAGCGGTTCCGAATAACCGTGCAAACTGTAGGACGGTTAGGGCGCCTCCAGCCCCCAACGGCCTAACACTCGGTCACCTGGGTCATACGACCATAGGCTGGGCATAAAAATGGTTTAACCATTTTGAAAACCGTGCAAACGATATAACTCCCGCACAAATGTATAACTGCGTGCATATATGGAAATATGGTTATATGTATACAATATAACTGTCGGTTATCAAACCGCGCGCAAATTTTTAACACCCAAACCTTTTGGTTTGAAACAAATCCACGCCATTCAAATACACGGACAATACTCCAAACCGCGCGCACAAACGATAGGTTATAAACTTTGGTTTAATTTATATACACCCGTGGGCTGTACTACCCAATTCGCGCGCCAACCGTTTGTATGAGTTTGGTCATATGCATATGTATAAAACCGTGGATTAAAACCACAACTCCGCGCGCCATTTGAAACATAGAGCATGGTCATATTATATGGCAATGGAACCATGGGTCGGGGCTATGCCCCGGCCCGACCCCCCGCCCATAACACAATTTTGTAAACATAAATATATCCATTCACATTCATATAATAAGAACTAAAGTGTGGCCCAATGGTCGGGCGGTCGGGTGAAGCCGTGGACTGTGTGGGAGGTCCAGGGGTCGAACCCTGCGGCCTCCAATATATTTTGCACAACAAAAATTAACCAACCACATGGGGACACGTGGCGCCCATGGATTAGGCCACGTGTCTCCTTATTATTCACCATGCAAACGGACACGTGTCAACATAACACTCGTCCACGTCAACCAATGAAAATTCACCAACGAACAACCAACCGATATGCGCCACATCATCAAACTGCCATGTCATCATGATGGTACGATCCTCCACGTGGCCGTACGGACTGTACGGACAAGTACAGTCAGCATCCCAAATTTTTTCCTGTTTGGCTTGGCGGACAGATCGCGATAACTCCTTCATACGGACTTCGTTTGCGAAAGTAAATATACCGTCGGAATCAGGAAGATGAGACGGACGCAATGGCACCATTTTCATCGCATTCCGAGCACTTTGAAAATTGAGCAAATTTTTGCCCCCTGGTCCAGATTTTGATCACCAATGTTGGAGGGAAGAATATGCACATGGCTACTACTATTCCAGGAGTATGACTTTGAGGTCGTGCTCAATCCAGGAAGAATGAATAAAGGACCTGGCCACTTATCCAGGTTAGAACATGGAGAGGATCCTACTAGTCTGGAGGATACACTACCAAATGCACATTTGTTGGCCATCAAAAAAATTCAATGATCACTTTGCCAATATAGTTCAGTTTTTATCCACAAGAATGGAACCTCGCAAGTATACAGTTATTCAGGAGAAACAGTTGGTAATCCGTGTTGTATATTTTCAATTTATAGTTGGATAGTTATATAAGATGGGACTAGATGATATCTTGAGGAGATGCGTTATGGAGGTAGAAATACCATTGATTCTTGCAGAATCACATGAAGGCATCGCAGGAGGAGATTATGAAAGGAAAGAAACAATGCAGAAGGTCCTTACAGCTGGCCTTTGGTGGCCTACTTTACATAAGGATGCTAAGGAATACTACAGAGCATGTGATGTATGTCAAAGGATAGGGAAGCCTTCCAGAAGGGATGAGATTCTTTTATCACCTCAATTAACTTTGCAAGCATTTGAGAAATGGGCTATTGACTTTGTGGGACCTATTAATCCACCAAGGAAGCGCACAGGAGCTCGATATATCATCACTGCTACAGAGTATTTGACTAGATGGCCAGAAGCAAGAGAAGTTAAGGACTATAGTGCAACCACAACCATGTAGTTCATCTTTGAGGATATCATAACCAGATTTGGATGCCCAAATATCCTTATGAGTTATCAAGGCACACACTTCATCAACAAAACTATTGAAGCCTTGACTTAGGAATTCGAAGTTCACCATCAGAAGAGCACCTCATACCACCCACAGGCGAATGGTACAGTCGAATATTTCAATAAGATCTTGGAGACAACACTGAATAAGATTTGCAGTGTTAACATAGATGATTGGGATTTAAGAATTCCAGCAGTATTATGGGCTTATAGAACTACTTGCAAAAAATTAACAATGTGGACTTCCTTCAAGATAATTTATGGCCAGGAAGAAGTAGTACCTATGGAATATTCGGTTCCTAGTTTAAGAATTACAACATTTACAGGTATGGATGAGACTGGCGTTGTTCAAGAGAGGCTCGCGCAGTTGATGGAACTAGAGGAAGACAGGTTCATTGCAGGATTTCATCAGCAGGTACAAAAAGAATGAGAAAAGGCTTACCGTGATAGACATATCAAGAAGAAAGAATTTAAGCAAGCATAGTTGGTATTGTTATATGACAGCAAGTTCATCAAGCATCCCGGGAAGTTCAATACACATTGGATTGGACCATTCAAAGTTTCTTATGTCATAGAAGGAGGAGCTGCACAGTTGAAGACCCTTAATGGAGAATGGAAATATGGTTTGGTAAATGGGAGCCGGTTGAAACCATATTATGACAACCATTTGCCTCGCAAATCACAGTAAACGCATAGGAGGAAGGGTCTAGGTACTAGGTGTAGTTGAAAATGGGTACCAGACACATAAAAGACAGTCTGCACATGATAGGGAGGAACATACCAAAAATCATAGGTTGATCTGTGCAATTTGCAGTCGAAGTGACACAGAGGGTTCAACCCTGCAGTGACTCGGGACGAGTCATAGGTGAGTGTTGGGGGCTTGTTGGCCCTTGGTTATGTATTAAGGAAGAAAGAGAAGATTCAGGAAGAAGAAATATGAAGTACGAAGTGCGCAGAAGGTACACAAACCAAGGAAGGGTCGAAGTGGTTAAAGAAGCAAAAAATAATGAATGAAGTAAGGAAAAGCAAGTCGTTGAAAGAGAATATCAAGGAAGATAAAGAATCAAAGAATATAGATATTGGACAACTCAACAAGCGAAAGAAGACACCAATGGATGCTTTGGAGCACCTTGCGGAAAAAAAGGAAGGACAGGCTGGCGAAGCCCTGAAAACACGAGTCATGTGGACCTAGGGTTTGGATCTAGGGTTTTGACACCTATGCTTCAGTCTAAGGTTGTCTAAGAGTCATGAAATGTATAAATAGAGGTCTACAAGAGTTGAGAGGGTCGTTACTATTATTGTGGGTGAGATCGACATTGAGATCAAAGTATTGTGCATTCTTGGATTCTGGATCTTCAGTTGGGTGTGAAGATCAACCCTGCAGTTGGGTGTGCAGGGAGGGGAGAAAGAGAGAAATAGAGAGAAAGGATCTGTAGCTAAGTGCACAGATAGAACTGTATGTTTTCATCTAATATCTCAAGATACACAGTTATGTGGAAGTAGCCCCGGGGAGAGGCTGAACCACGTAAATCTTGTTGTTCTTTGTGGTTAATGTTGTGTTATTTACCTATCTGATTATATTGTGAGTGCATTGTTGTTTCCATATGAAATATAGAAGGTATAATTTAACTTTGCGAAGCTAAGTGAAAAATTGTTAAAGACTCTATGGAAAGTGTTGTGTTGTTGTTCTGAGATCCCCTTGCATTTGCCTTGGTTGTAGACACCTAAGTCCGACAACCCCCTATTGCTACTTCGGGTGAGACTTCATCTTCTTCGTAGGTGTCACCAAAAGGGCCAGTAGTTAGGGTTTGTTGGTGCGTTGTTAGAGTTGAACCCTAGGTCTTCCCCTATTCCAACACTATCCAAACTAATTGTCCAAAAATCTCCCCCTTTTGAATTGATGGCAACACCAACATTGATGGAAACACTTAGTCATGACAACACACATGCTCATCCTCCATGTGACCATCACTCCTCATCAATGTTTCTATCTCTCCCCCTTTGACATCAATGGTGAAGGATATCTCTCCTTGGGGATGATCCCCTTATCTACATTGTCCTTTGGGCTGCTCCCCCTGTCTAAGTTTTCCATGGGGATACTCTAACCAATCCTAGTTAAAAATATATCTCCCCCTGTGGGTGTGTCTCCCCATGATACTAACATTTCTTTCTAACTATATCTCTCTCTGATGACTTCTCTACACATTTCTGTGTAGATCAATATAGTTCTTCCTGTACCTGCTTCTTTTTGGAGTTATTTTCCATTGGTGCTTCCTTGTTTAATCAAGTGACATATATAAAATCATTCAAGATTAAGCATTCAAAATTTAAACATTCAAATAATCATCCAACATTCTCTTAACTAAACTCTAAATCAATCTTTGAACCACTCTTTGAACCAATCTATGAATCCATCTATGTCCATTTTGTACATGACTCTACTACTTAATTGTCCACAATGTTGACCCATATGTCACTATACTATCATGAATTCTTCATTGTTGCAACTGATCATCAATTGTTAATTGTGTCCACTAGTCTTCTCTATTTGTAAACCATCCATCTGAAACACTTCATACTACTCGAACGATAAATATCTGATCTGTAGAGATACTACATGGAATCCCCCTGTCTAATATCCATATTACCTGGGAGTCTCCAATTTGAATGGCTCGAAACAATACCTGCTTTGATGCAGTGTAATATTCCTATTTGCCTGAGAATACATGTTCCTTTTCATCCTCTTTCTTAATTATGCCATCATCTTAAGTGTAGATTTTAACCTTGTACAATTATTTACTGCAAACAGATTTTTAGAAAAAGAACATAAAAGATACAATGGAAATACACACATTACACAGAGATTTTTCCTCTCGAAACCCAAACCGGGAAAACCAACATATTCTATATTCATTCACGTCATATATTGTTTACAATAGGAAACAACAGCATCCAAAAACCCAATGACCTGGATTAGTCAACAACCCTAATTCCTTAACCGGAAATAGAAAACCATAGAAAAAAAACATGTGCTGAAAAAACACCCAACAATGGACATGAAAATCAAGGTGGCACAAAAATCGACGAAAAACGATGACACATTTTCCGTGGAAAAAAAAATCTCAAGGGCACCACCATTGAACCCCCGCACAAGGGGCACACTTGGTGCAACATAGCACACAGTTTTGCTAGTCGTGCAAATAATATAACACATACCCAACATTCTCCCACTTTTTGTTTTCTTTGCATGAAGGGGGTTACAGGGTTACATAGTGATGCAGACCCCATGCCTCTCCTTGGGTTTGCTCGACCTCCTGATCAAGGATATTCACAAAACTAAGATGGATTAGCTCGTTGGGCCTCCAATAGACCGTGAAACAAATTCACAACTGGTTTCTGGCACCTCTGGAAAAACCTAAATGTGAGTGCTAGCTCCCGTGCTAGAATCTTCTCCAATATGACCACGAGCTATGACCTTGGGCTAATCTCTTTGCAAGTTCATGCTTCGAAAATTTTGGATGCAGTTGTACCCTTTTCCCCGATCTCTGAATCGACGAATTTCAAATAACAGACGCTAGCTCCTCTTGTTAGGCCCTTCTCCACAAGCGACCTCGGTCTATGACACGGGGCTAAACCCTAAGGAGTTTTGCAACTTCGGGCTCCGGGCATTTTCACTTTACGTTGCGGCCAATTCTTCTGGAGTGGATATTCTTTGAAACCATGGAACAAGATCAATATTCCTCATTCCTTGTTTATATCGATGGATCCATTCCTTTCTTCGAAATTCAGGCTTCAGTCGAATCCGTATGCACACTTCCACAAATCCTCCAAAGTGGGTTTCTAAGGGATTAAACCTTTGTTCTCCATGCGTCCCCTTGCAGATCAATGGTCTACATTTCTTCCTTATATCAATGAGCCTCAACTGTTTTGGGCTTCGGTGCTTTGGGAAAATTCTGAAACACTTCTCCTCAAGACCTCTGGAGTGCTAAGTCTCTGGACCACATGATTTTACGCTACACATCCTCCTTCACAGATGGTTGGGATGACTTCGTGACTCTGGCCTTCGGTATTCCTCACACCTTCACTCTTCAATTCTTCTGGAGTACTTTCACTTCGAAATGCAGGATCTGGTGACAACTGACTCCTGACTCCTGATGATCAACGGTCAGGGTCTGTTTCGGCTCCCGACCCTTTGGGAGTTCTCTACCTTTCTGCACTCACTTTCTCTCAGAGTGCTATACCTCTGGACCTTTGTATCTACTAACACGTGGTCTCCTCCTTTTGATGGTCAGAATCAACTCTGCTTTTCGAGAATTTGGGAGTTCTGCAAACTCCACACGCTGAATATTTTGGAATGCTACTGCTTCAAACTCCACAATCTGCTGACACGCGTCCTTTGCAACAGATGGCTCAGATCTTTTCCAACTCCCTGCGACTTCAGGATTTCTGCCACCTTTTTCACCCATTTCATTTTGGAGTGCTCCCTTCTAGACTCCACGATCTAATGCCACGTGCCTCCTGACGATCGACAGTTAGGATCTACTCCGCTCCTCGTAGCTTTGGGAGTTTGTCACACTCCTCAACCAAAAACCCCCAGAGTGACTCTTCTCCGGAGTTTTAGATCTTACACCACCTATCTCTCTTGACGATGGATGGTCCTGATCCACTTCGGGACTTTGAGACTTCGGCGAGACCACTCTTCTGTGCACTTTCAAACTGTTTAAGACCCGTGCTACTCACCTGGATTAGATGACTAACGATCCATTGTGCCCAGATATGGTGGATGGGATATTTTCTCATCCTCTGCACACTTCTTCTAAGATTTGGACTCTAATTCGATGGTCCAGGTCTCTCCCTTGCATTTTATCTGACGGTTGTTGTTTCTCCTCTTCCTGAGCTTCTTCGTTCTCCCGAATTGGAAGAATTTTCAAGTGTTGAAGGCTACGGCCTTTGAGATTTCTCCTGCAAACTTAGCTACTTTGAGTCTCTCCTATGCTTTTCCTCCTAAGCTTTGGGACTTAGAACAAGTTCGTCAATGCACACCTTGCGCTATCCCTTCTGAGTTTTTTTAAGCACTTCGATGAAGTGTGAGTGCACACTTGCACTTCTCTCGCAGTCTAGGAATCATACTATCTATGCCTTCTTCACTCCTGGCATAGGCCATTTTGTGCAAACTCGCATGACTTTTCCCCGAGCCTTGTAGTTGCTAGGACTCCCAAGGGACTCATCCCTTATGCTTCCCTTCAAAATATTTATGCACCGTCCTGGAACTTGATGCTTGTCCTCCTAAGATTTTCAAACTTGAAGTTATTTCATCTCTATGCACAAATTGCACTCGACTGAGCCTTCAGACGGCTTCAGAATTTCAACACTTTGTCTGAGTGTTGGCCTGGTGCACTCCTTGCATAGGTATTCCTTCAAAGTGTTTAGCAACTATGGTTCCTTCAAATTCCTCCAACACTTCATAATGTCTTGGTCTTGTGCACTCTTTGCACCTGTTCAAAGTACTCCTTACGGAGTCTTTCCTTCAGAGTGTTTAGCAACTCTAAAGTATCTCTCTTGTATGTTTATTAGAGTATTCAGTAACTTTGGAGTGTCTTCTCCTTAACACTTCTATCCTCTCTTTGAACTCGAAACATAGTTCCTATTGTGCACACTTACACTCGCTCAATTTCCTCCTGGAAGAGCTCTACAGAGTGTTCAACAACTCTGTCTCATGTTCTCTTTCTGCAAAGTCTCTCCTCCAGAGTGTTCATTAATTCTGAGGATTTCCTTGAGTCTGCAAACTATTTTGGTGTGTCCACCTATCACATTCTCCTCTGAAATTGAATTAGAGTTCATATACACACTCCTTGCGTTGGCTCACAGATTTTTCAATACTCTGTCATGCACTCCTTGTATTTAGCCTAAAGAACCCAGAACAACTCAACAACTTTCAAACAGATAGTGAATTCTATCTTAACACTGCAGATGGAAACCTATCACATACATCTACAACATATGCACATAAACACAAAGATAACATTCATCAAATACATAAACACACATAGAACCTTGTGCAGGAAAAATTTCTCTTATTTATATTAATATGAATTTCAATTACATATGTGTACAAAAGCTCGGACTGTGACTAAGTCTCGACTCTTCTCTCCCTGGCTTACAATGATTTTCAATCAACTTTCAGCAGCCTCTACTGGGCATATCATACAATGATTTATACAATAGGGGCTCATTAAGCTTTCCCTCCAAGCTACACTAGTGGTGTCTAATCACCATTTACAATGCTTAACTACTGAAGCTTATTACATTGAGTGAACATTAACAACCCGGATCTGAGGCGATACTCGAGATCTATACAACTCAAGCATATTAAATGAAATTACATCTACAACATGTACAAAGGCATCATCTCAACGCTTCCATCCTTATAACATTTAATTTTCTTTTATTTTCATTTAAATTTTAAAATTGAGGGGAAAATGAGAGGGTTGGCATCTCTCCCCTCCTTGAATGCGCTTTAATGAGTTGGAATTTTGGCGTACTGTTGAGGTGGAGCGATGCTCTTGCATCATACTCCACTGCTGGGAAAATCATGAGCTCCTATCCTCTGTTGTTGAAATCCTCCTGGATCCCAAACTTTCCCATGGAGTTGTCTACATGCTCCTATGCTTTGTTTTTGTTGTTGGTGCCCTACTGCTCTTGCAGGTCCTCTTCTACTCATCTCATACCTACTGACAGTTTCCTATGTTGAACTCAAAATCAACTTCCTTACCTCCTCTATTACTTCTCCCAATTGCTCTATTGGTTGGCTCCTTATTTCATGTAGATTGGCCTGCTACACCTCCTCATGCTAAGAAAAGGGCAGATCAACCCGACCCCCCATGTTGTCTCCATCTCTTATGGCCTTGACTTTCCATTCTGTTGCAGACTCATATTCTGCAGTCTCCTCACTGAATTGTTGCTTTGCTATCTCCTTTGATAGACTAACTCATGTCAGTTCCTTTTGTGTCAGTTCCACTCCAGCTTCCTCAAGCTGCTCCTCAGGCTAGCATTATGATCCATCTGGCATGATTGTCTCCTGGAAACCATTTTCTGGTTCTAGATTGTCCAACCAATCCTCCAGCATAATCAACTACTTATTCCATGGAATCAACATCTTAACTGCATTCTCTTCTTCTATTGGGGAATATTTCATCATCTGCTCATTCTCCTACTCCTCTATGACAGTATGCATTGGTTTTCCTTATACTGTTGCATCGCCAACACATGCTCTGGCCTCAACTAGGATACTTGGCAGGAATATTTGAATTCCCCCAATGATCAGAATTCATTTCTGATCATCCTCCATCAACTCTCCTTGATGATATGAACTCCCCTCTGAGCTCACCTCTTCTCCCTTGCCCACCTGGAAATTTGGGATTTTTGTCCTACCCTCCTAGCAATATGTGAGATCAACTGATCTCATCTCATCACCTACCTGGAAATCTTATAGTTCATTGATGCCCTCCTGGCAGTCTACGAGATCCCTTCTTGATCTCCTCTCCTCACCACTGAGGCTTTCCCCAACTTCTCCCTAAAAAATGCAAACTTTCTCCTCCTCTATGGCACTGAGGTTTTCAGCATGCCTCAACCACCTTCTCAACACTTGTTGTTGCCTTCGGGCCAACAACTTCTGAACATGCCAAATTGATTTTTTCTTCATGGGCCATTCATACCTCGAGCGTAGATTTTATTCTAGCTACATCTTCAATGTCAGCCTCTCCATTTCTTCCCTAATTTATTAGAGCTCCTTATCCATCTATGTTTTTCTTTTCTACTGGTTGTCCTTGCCTCGACCATGATTATGTCCTTCGAAATCCATCTTCCTCCTTGATCTTCAGCCCACCTGGTTGTCTGTTGTTCACTCTACAATTGAGGGTGTCTCCAGCTTCTCCTATAGCTCATCTGGTTTTCTACAGGGGAAATTAAACCTCTGATACTACTTGATGTTGTCAGACTATCTCCTCTTTCCTATGTTTGTTGTCTACAAAAAAATTTTCTTCTATGATACCACTTGATGGTATCATACTATCTTCTTTAACTCCTTTGCCTACATAAATTAAATATGTGGCTCTGATACCACTTGATGCCAACCCCCCTCCTCTCCTTGGGGTTGCTCGACGTCCTGGTCAACGATATTCACAACACTAAGCCAGATCGTCTCCTCGGGCCTCCAATAGACCCTGAAAAAAATTCACACAGGTCCCTTTGATATTACCCGCAGGTTCAAACTACCCACACAACCGATTTTTGGCACCTCTGGCAAGACCCAAATGTGAGTGTTATCTCTTGTGATAAACTCTTCTCCAATACGACCATGCGATATGACCTCGGGCCAATCTCTTCACGAGTTCGTGCTTTGAAATTTTTGGATGCAGCTACCCTCTTTCCCCCAATCTCTGAATTGACAAATTTCAAATAACAGGTGCTAGCTCCTCTTGCTAGGCCCTTCTCCACAAGTGACCTCGGGCTATGAACCAGGGATAAACACTAAGGAGTTTCGCAACTTCAGGCTCCAGGCATTTTCACTTTACCCTGTGGCCAATTCTTTCAGAGTGGATATTCTATGAAACCATAGAACATGATCAACGATCCTCGTTCCTCGTTGAGATCGACGACTCCATTCTTTTCCTTAGAATTTGGGATTCGATCGAATCCGTATACACACTTCCACAAATCCTCCAAAGTGGGTTTCTAAGGGAGTGAACCTTTGTTCTAAATGCGTCACCTCACAGATTGACGGTCCATGCTTCTTCCTCATATCAAAAGCCCTCAATTATTTCGGGCTCCAATGCTTTGGAAAAATTCTAAAACACTTCTCCTCAACACCTCCAGAGTGCTAAGTCTTCGGACCACACGATCTTATGCCACACGTCCTCCTTCATAGATAGTTGGGACGACTTCGTGACTCTAGCCCTCGGAGTTCTCGTACCTCCACTCTTCAAGTCTTTTGGATTACTTTCTCTTTGGAATGTAGTATCTGGTGACACTTGCCTCCTGACGATCAACAATCAAGGTCTGTTTTGGCTCCCGACCCTTCAGGAGTTCTCTACCTTTCTGCACTTGGTTTCTCCCAGAGTGCTATATGTCCAGACCTTTGGATCTGCTGACACGTGCTCTCCTCCTTTCGATGGTCAAAATCAACTCCTCTTTTCAGGAATTCGAGAGTTCTGCAAACTCCACATGCTAAATATTCCAGAGTGTTGTTGCTCTGAACTCCACAATCCATTGGCATGCATCCTTTGCAACGAATGGATTAGATCTCGTTTGGCTCCCTGCGAATTCGGGAGTTCTTCCACCTTCTGCACCCCTTTCCTTCCAGAGTGATCCCTTCCGGAATCCATGATCTGATGCCACATGCCTCCTAACGATCAACGGTCAGGATCTACTCTGCTCCTCGGAGCTTCAGGAGTTTGTCACACCCCTCAACCGAAAACTCCCAGAGTGACTCTTCTCTATATTTTCATATCTTATGCCACATGTCTCTCTTGATGATGGATGGTCCCGGTCCACTTCAAGACTTCGAGACTTCGGCAAGTCCACTCTCTTGTTCACTTTCAAAGGGTTTAAGGCTTGTGCTACTCACCTGGATCAGACGGATGTCGATCCGTCGAGCTCAGATCCAACTTATGGGATCTGTTCTCCTCCTATACACGCTTCTTCTAATATCTAGACTCTAATTCAATGATCCAGCTTTCTCCCTTGTAACTGATCTGACATTTGTTGTTGCTCCTCCTCCTAAGCTTCTTCGTTCTCCCGAATTGGAAGGATTTGCAAGTGTCAAAGGTTGTGGCCTTTGTGATTTCTCCTGTGAACTCAGCTACTTTGAGTCTCTCCTGTGCTTTTCCTTCTGATCTTTGGGACTTGGAACAAGTCTTTCAGTGCACACTTTGCGCTATCCCTTTTGAGTTTTATTCAGCACTTCGATGAACTGTGAGTGCACACTTGCACTTCTCCCGCAGTATAGTACTCATACTGTCTCTTCCTTCTACATTCCTTGCATAGGACTTTCTGTGAAAACTCACACTACTTTTCCCCGAGCCTTGCAGTTGCTCGGACTCCCAAGGGACTCGACCCTTATGCATCCCTTCAAAGGATTTTTGCGCCCTCCTGGAACTTGACACTCATCTTGCTAATATTTTCAAACTTGATGCAAGTTTGTCTCTATGCACTCCTTGCACTCGACTGAACCTTCAGACGACTTCTGACTTTCAACACTTTGTCTGAGTGTTGGCCTAGTGCATTCC
>ML851172.1:12100-40943 GCA_009831015.1 Picea engelmannii
TATAATACTTTACGACGATTGCTATCTCAACTAAAGTCATTAGCTTGTCATGTGTACCTTTGAATCTTGATTAATCAAACCTGGAGCCTTGTCCTCAAGAGTGAGTGCTTGCTTTTCTTCTAGGTCTCTTTCACTCAAGTGACGAGTACTTTCTTCAACCTGTCTGTTGTACTAAGATAATATGCTATCTTGACAAAAGGTTATGTTAGAGGATAAGCTCTATGATCAACTTTTAATCCTTCTAATGATTTGATCATAGCTTCAACATGCAACACTGATCAAGATAATTTCATAACAAATAGATGCATATTAAAATAATCACACCTGGGTTGCATCATTCCTCTTGAATGTGTTGGATCTTGAGATCCTTCTCGATCTATGACAAGAGATCCCTTCTCCTGCAAATACTCTTTAGGGTTTAACCATTAAACATATGTAAGTACATACCTCTGATAGCATTTGTAGATAGTGGCTCCATTTGGTAGCAGTGGTAATCATTGCCAACTCTTGAGAAAATTTCAAGGGTGATTGCAACTGGTTCTACGGCTACAAATGCAACTGGTACTGCAACTGCAACTTAGGGTTTTATGAGGAAACCCTAATTTTTCAAACTTCGAATTTTGAAATTCTAATCCAGGGAATAGATGCGCTGAGCTGAGACAAGTTAGCTGGTGCAGTCAGATTTTTGAAAATCCAACTTTTACCCCTTCAAATCTGATCTACGGATTTCTGGACTGGTGCTTCTAGTTTTCTGGTACTTCTGGTACTCTGGTACTTCTGGTACTTCTGGTACTCTGGTTTTCTGGTTTTCTGGTACTTTGTGAAACTAGGGTTTCACTTTCTGGGAGATCTAGCCACTGAAAAGGTGCGCTCTAAGTGCCAAAATGATCCTTGGGGGAGGGCACAACTTGTTAGGTGGTTAGGGAGATGAAAAGATTCACTTTTGCAAAACCCTAATTTTTGGGTACGGTAACAGTGACGTTTTTCCTCTTGCAAATTATGTTTCCTTCAGGTTGGCTCTGATACCATGTTAATGTTTATGCCATTATTATAGTTCTTTTCATTTCAATAGATAAGAGCATCATAAGAACAAGATAACTGAGAAATACACATTCACAAGCGACACAACATTTATCCTGAGAAACCCTCTAGGGGAAGAAAACCCAACAAAAACTTCCTTATCATAAATAGCTTGTACAATGTTCAAGAGATAACTCAAACCAATATAGATAGTCCTCCCCAAGAGATGCGCCACTCTTCTTCTCCTCTCTCCAACTGGTAAATGCAGCTTTCCTCATAAGAGAATGAGCAAGTGAGTTGTGTGTTTGAAGTGAGGCGCTAGCCTCTTATTTATATCAGACTGGCACGTGTGAAAGGTCACAACTGGCAGGGACGACCTCTCACTCTGGGTGGGTAAACCCACCTTTAATTAATTCTGGGTCTTCCATTATAACTGCTGGGGCCGACTTCTTATTCCGTCCTTTGTAATTGTCCGATGACCTATCCACAAAAGGGGATTTGGTTCTTATACAATTACCGACATGATTAATCCTCAATGGGGATTAATCCAATAACAATAATAATAATAGTGACATGATTAATCCGCAATGGGGATTTAATCCAATAATAAAATAATAATAAGAATGCTCTTCGCGGTTACTTTATTTCAACACTTTCCTTCATCTCCTTAATCAGAACCAATATCTTGTTGCACTGTAGCAACGATTTTTGTCTTCCCCTTTCCACCGAACTGTTTCAGTTTCTTTTTTGGATGTAGTTTCCAACATTGTTCTTCATCATGACCACTCTTCTTGGAATGAGTGCAAGATAGTTTTCCTCCTTCTCTCTTCACTATGGCGGTCTTCTTGTCCTTCCTTTTAAACTTCTTAAAAGTTTTATGTGGGATATTGGAAGGTTTCTTCATGGGATCTTCTTCAACATGTTTCCCCTGTTCTCAAGGTGAGTGGCTTGCACACAAACTTCGTCAAGACTAATGGGATTAAATGAGAGAAAAGTATGACAAATATAACTATGAAGTGCACCAATATACTTCATTAAAGTTCCATAAGAATCCAGAGGAATGTTCAATGCAAGAGTTTTCTTCCTAAATTCTTTTGTGAAACTTTGTACAATTTAACCTTTACCTTGCCTTAAAGTTTTCCATTCCATAATTGATTTATGTAAATACCCTAATGGATAAAATTGATTCCTTATTGCTGATTTAAATTCCGACCATGAGGAAAGAAGATTACCACACTTACTTATGTCCTGAAGCTTTCTCTCCCACCATACGAGAGCGGTGCCTTCCAATCGAAGAGAAGCTATTTGCACTTTAAATTCCTCTTCATCAATACGTTGGACACAACAATACACTTCAACATGTCAGATCCAATTATCTAGCTTTTCAGGATTAGCATCTCCATTAAACATAGGTAAATCAAATTTTACATCAAGCTTTAGTAATGGTTTCTTAAAATAGGCTTTACGACTAGAATGATGAGAATGATGAGAATACTCAGAGGAAGAAGAACTAGAACTTGAAGGTGAAGAGGGAGTCTCAAGAGGATCTCCTCCAACCCTTTGGTTTACTGAAGCATCATCATCTGTATGTGCTTCCTTTTTCTTCCCTTTATTCTTCATCCTCTTCTCTTAATCCCCATACATTCATTTGACCATTTATGACATGCGATAAAAGGCCATGTGAAAGTTTTTCTCCTGTTCATCACGCTTGTCCTCTTCTACCATTTTCTTCCTTCGGGATGCACGACCAACTTCGGGATTGAAAGTCTTAAGAGTTCCTTCACCCTGCTTATTCTTGGCCCTAGTAAGCATTCACACTCAATAATTCAAGTCAAAGAGGATTGCTCTGATACCAACATGATCTGAGATATTTTCATCGTGACTTATAAAGAATTGCATTAAATGAGCATAAATTAAGGTCCACCATTAAAGAAGGAAAAACTAAAAAATGAAGAGACATAAGCATCATATCTAAACACAAAAACTTGATAACGGAGTTCATCCCTGGTGGAATATGTCTCTGGGTCTTGCTCTCAAATGGGTAGGCTCTTTCATTAACTCAACAAAAGAATTTGGAAAAATACACAAGTATACCTCATTCTGAAATCAAGCTGCAGAAATAATGCTCAGATAAGAAAATAGACAACAACACTGAATTCATGGTGTCAAATTACCCAAAAATGACTGTCTCCACGCCTCGATCTGACTCTGGTACTCCCAGGCCCAAGAAGAATTCTGTCTTAGTTTTCGTGCCCTCTACAACCTGCAATTATGACTTTCCTTTGCATCGAAATGAATGCCCAAATGGTCGTACGATCCACGCGCCTTCTCCCCCTCCGTGGCCAGATGGATGCACCTTTTAATAATTAAAATGGGTGTTGTTTACCATGTGGTACCCACAACCTGTTGGTTAGGGGTAGATATATTAAGGCGTTGGTTATGGTGGAAGTCCCGAGGTCAAGCCCCACAGACTCTCCTTTTGGGCTTTGCATTGTTGTAATGTATATATATGTATAGTTCCATTCCATCAGTTTGGAGGTGGCTCTAGAACCTTCTCCAATGATTTCTATACGTGGCTATGGTTGGCGTGGTTCTCCAGGTTTGGCGGACCCGCCAACCATTTTTTTCCCAAATTTTGTTCACGGGCTATCCTTGTGCATTTCCCTCCTGCCACGTGGCAGCCCCTGATTGGGCCATGTGGTGACCTCTCATTGGTCCACGTTGCCCCCTTACAAGTCCGCATGCCATGTCATCTCACCACGTCAACATGCCACGTCAATCGTATAGACTGTATAGACTGCCACGTGGCATGATTCGATTGGTCCATGGATCAGTTCAAAAATTCCAAAATCAGGTGACACGTGGTAGCCTCTGGTGTTGCCACATAATCATGATGACATCATGCTAACATTAGCATGCCACATGTCACCTTCCTGCTCCTTCCACATGTACTGTATGGATGTTTACGTCATCTGTACAGATGCTGACCTCAACAATACAAATGCTGACTCATCCCTTGCTGACTGGGCTAGGTTCACCAAACTTCGACCGCGAATATATTTCAATCCATAACTCCGTTTGACAATCCGTTTGCACCATTAGAAAGGTTGTGACATGCTCTTCACGATCATTCCATTTTCATTGAGTTTTGGGAACTTTGATTTTTTCCCCTTTCTCTATCTGCTGGAGCCATTCTGAGCATCCTGAGTTGCCTCTGTGAGTTCTGAGTTGTTCTTAGCCCTCTCTGGATCCTTTTTGGATCAGTAGGTAGCACCATCAGTGGTGAAGCAAGTAGCTAGACAAGTGGTACAGGTTTATAGGGAGCCATAGTTAAGAGGGAGTCATATCTCAGGATCCATTGGGGAGGAGAAACCTCCCAGGATTGTGCAAAGGATAGTGGACAGGGACCAGGTAGCTCCAGAGGTTGTGTAGACTTAGAGGGAATTTGAATCCAACGGAATTCATGAGGCTCAAAGGGACAGTCATTCGTTCAGTGGGAGCCATACTTCAGATCTAGTGCGGGAGACAGAGCTACTTCCAACTGATTTTAAAGTGTGGTGAGAATACCTCCCTCGATAAGAGGGAGTGTTGATTTAGATGCATAAAAGAGTGAAAAAAATTGGAGAATATAATCTATATACGTTGCTCAGGACACATAAGGACACAAGGAGGTAGATATCACCTCATTCAAATCCGTTCTTGTTAGGATGGTGGCATAGATACTGGCATGTCAAGTCACGAGGAAATGAAAGAAGGGTGAGTGTAATATGTATATCCTTTTAGCAATAAAATCATGTTTTAAAGGAAGGATACCTAAATGGTGTGAGTTCTTTATTCATGAGTTTGTTGAGGCCATCATTGAGGCCCATACAAAAACATTAACTTTCAACTATGGTTATTTTCTGCTAGCATTTACTAGGTTCAACTAAGAAGTGTTGAAAGGCCGCGAGCTCTATTAGTGGGAGAGGGGTTTGATCTCAATGAAATTTATGCCATGGAGGGAAAGGAAGGAGATTGATCACATGGAGTTAAAAGACAAAGGATTCGTTGCTTGGTACAAAAGAATGATGAAAGTTACTAGATATTAGGCCCAATTCCCCCTAAAAATTATCAACCACTATTATAAATGGATAAAGTTTGAAGTGACTAGGGACAATAGCTACACTAAACCTACCATGGACGGTGCAAAAAAGATCAAAGTAAACCATCCATGCTTCATTCTCATGGTGATGACTGCTAGAGAAGAGGTCGAAATCTAGCCAATAGTTGCAACTAGCATAATGGAGAATGAGAGATTCTTCCTATTTCTAAAGAATAAGTTTAATGAATAAGATAAGGAATTTGATCGAGAACCCATATTATACCATGACTTGCTATCCATACAACTAACACCTAATTAGTTGAAGAACAGTAAATAAATGGAGCTCAAGACATCATCAGGTCTAGTCATGGAGACATGCTAGACATGTAAGGTTTCTAGTGCCTTAAAGTTTCTCCTTCTAATACTCTAGATCATTATTATCATAAAAGAATTGTGAACCAGTGCAGAGATACACCAGGGTTAACACAACTAGTACAACTATTAATGAAAACCATGTTAATGAATAAGCCTCACACCCATTCATCCTCGGTCATGACCCACAAACTAATTACATAATCCCAAGAGATGGCATCAACAATAAAATAAATCCATGTGGGGGATACACAAGCCAAAGGAAGCACATTGAGAAGCTAAAACTAGTAATATCTACACTGACAACCATTGTTCCTTTGCTAATATAAATTCCATAGGTTAAGAAAGAAGTACACGTAACTTTTGCATACGATATCTATTTGGGGTGCTTGATACCTCCTCAGAAAGGCCTAGATGAGGAGTACACATTTTGAAAAATCCAACACAAGCCTTCGACATCTATTAGGTGATCCCACATCAAAAAAATTTCGTTGGTCCTCAAAATGACCCTAGAAGTTTGGGACCCAAAAAATGTAGAAAAACTGCCAAAATAGAAATTGTATGTTGAGCGAGTGGAATAGGTTGGAGGCCACCAATGTCCACCTGGATCAATCCTCTTCCCTTAGGAAGAAATTGTCTCCATTGCATTGAGTTCCCCCATCAAATGGGGAAACTTCTGTTGAAATTGATGCTTGGTGAGCCACTTTCCTTGGTGCAGCAGCTGCCTTGCTTTGACAACTCGATAGAGTTGGATATTCTGTTGGTGAGTGGCCTTAACTTGTGTTTCCATGATTCAATCAATGGTTTTTTGTTCCATGCAATCATGGTTGAGATATGTAGGTGTCAACTGCTCTACCAACTTTGATGTGTCTAGTAGTGGTGGAAAATATGGCTGAAAGAAGTCCACATTGAATACTTGGTGTAATCCAAGGAAGCGGGGAATACTTAACTCAAGAGCATTGTCGCCCATAGCCTTGGTGATTATGTAAGGTCTACAACAAAGTGGCCATAAATTCTAGTGGGGTCCTGTAAGGAAATATTTTTGCAAATTCAACCAAAGCTTGTTTCCTACATGGAACTTGTGGGGAACCTGATGTTGATCATGGTGCTGCTTGTACTTTGCATTGGATTTCTGAAAAATACCATGGAATTGTTGGTGGATGTGTTGAATCTGTTCAATGAATTTGGTGGCCTTATCAACATTAGATTGAGCATGGGAATATTCTTCTTGTGTGGATGCAAGGGGAAATTCTACATCAATGGGGCCCAATGGTTGAAAACCTAGGCCCATATAAAAAGGGTTGTGGCCAGTCAAGCTATGTAGTGCTTTGTTGTAGCTATATTGGATATAAGGAAGGCTCTCATCCCATGTGCATGGATTCTTGGAGTTTTACATGCAAAAGAGATACAAAATAATCCTATTGACGACCTTTGTCCATCCATTGGTCTGAGGGTGTAAGGCAATGGATTTGGTGAGCTTGGTGTCCAATAACGACCGGAGGATCGACCAAAATGTGCTCAAGAATTTTCTGTCTCGATATGATATGATGGTATGTGGTAGTATGAAATGTACCCATACATGCTCGAAGAAGAGCTTGGCGGTGGCCTCCACTATGATTCTCTTCTTACAGGCGGCTAGAACGAACATCTTAGAGAATCGATCAACAACCACGAATACACAACCATTTCCATGCTTGGTGGATGGCTGGCTTGGCAATGGAACATGAAGTGTAGGATATGATATACTTACTAAAATCTTGTTGAAGCTTTGGCCAATAGAAACACTTTTGTAGTACTTCCACTCTCTTCTCCATGCCAAAGTGTCCTACCACCCAACTGTAGTAGGATTCCCAATTCAACTTCGTACACTTTCTTGAAGGAACATAGAGATGACCCAGATGGAATAGAAATCTATCCTGAAGATGGAAATTGGAAACGATCATGCATGTTGAGTCTCCATTTTGACACTTCTGATTCCCTATATTACTTTCTATCTGAGCCTATTTTACCTATTCCATGTGTATCTAATTGACTGTTTCCTCCATAATACACTCGATGACCTTGTTCATGTGCATAAGAGGTAACTTATGATTAAAGCATGATTTGTTTAGTTTTATTGAGTTAATTCGATTAAATGCTTGATTATGTATGATACTAATCACTTTGACTCTTAAGCAATATGATCCGATACCCAATCTATTCCGGTACCAAGACTTCACCTATTCCGGTACCAGCCTGTGCTAATCTGATACTAGAAATAATTCAAAATTTTGGAAAGCTTCTAGAGGAAAATCAGACACATGGGTTTTGTCTAGAATGATGTTTTCATGAGGACATGTGGGTCAGAATTCACCCAGATCGCACATGTGGACTTCCAGCTCAGGGGGAATGATTCTACCAAAATTATAAAAAAAACTCAAACTGCCAACTTGCGCCTCGATTTCCATGCATATGGTATCAGATATAGAAATCCTAAAACATGGGTTTTGTCCAGAATATGATAAATTGAGTAATACTTGGGCCATTTTTCAAAATTATAATTTTTTTGGGAGATACGGGTGGGGGACTAACTCCAATCTGCCCAAATTGTTAAAAAAACATAGATTTTTGGGATTTATCCTAAAATTGTAAAATTTGTTTTCTTAGTTTGAGGATTCGGTTTCATCCATTCCTCCATGGATTTTATGTATAAATAAGACCTCATAGGTCTGAGTAGAGAGAGAATTATTATGATTATGTAAGATTGGTTCTTGAAGAAGGATGAATTAGTATGTTGCAAATTGGATTTATGAACCAACTCTTTTTGTAAATTTATTTGCTGAAGATCAATGGAAGTTTGAATTCAAGGATCCTGTGTGTCTCTTAGAATTTATCATATTCTGATCTAAAAGCTTCCATGTTGGCATCGACAAGGGCCCATCGATCCAGCTTGGTAAGCTCATTGTAATTTGTTAGTGTAGATTTTCATTTCATGTATTTGTTATTTTGATTTCATGTTATTTTGTTTGATTTCACTATTAGAATTTGTTGCAAAGTGTGGTAATGCAGGAACAGTTGGATCTCCATATTTCACCATACATGAGCTTTAATGGAGCATCCCACTTATTAGTTTAATTGCTACAGGGAACAAGATCTGAGTTCATCTCTTCATTTCATGAGCCTCTAATGAACATACTTGTTATCTAAGCAAGAACCTTTCGATTCATTGTTTGCTTGAGAAGTTTTGTTATCATTTCTCTCTTCTAAGTTTGGAGTGGTATTGTTGAAGTGTGCCCAGATTTGCTTGTTAGTTGTTTTTAAGGATATTAGCTATAGATAACAGATTCAAAGTCCATCTTTCCACTTCATGAGCTTGTAAATGGACAAGGCATTATCTGAGCAAAATATTTTGAGTGCATGATTGCAAGTTTTTCTTTCTAATTTATGAATTGTGTGAAGAGTGTTATTTTTGAAAACATAGTATTTTGTTATTGAATGTTTCTTCTTCAAGATATACTCATTATACATAGGAACCTATCTGTTATCGGCACATGTAGTGCATCAACTCTACTGATTACGAATCCTGGTTGATAATTTATGTTTGGTAATATATTATGCAAATAATTGCACCAACAATGCGTATTCCAAACATCTGGTAGGTCGTAGCGAAGTTAGGATTGATTCCATAGAGTTGGGACCACCCAGAGGTATCATGCCCACGAGAGTTGAGCACCATGGTAAGTGTCGCAATTGGAGGTCGAATGAGGAAGTCATCGATGCAATTAGTGCTCCCTTTCTTATACTTAATGTTGAAGTGAAACTACTGCAAGTACGTGGACCACTTTTGATGGCTATCATTTTTCAATTTTCCTTGTGTCTACATGAACTGCATAGGCCTATGATCTCTATGGATGACTGTCTCCTTCTCTAGAATGTAATGCTTCCATTGGTGGAAGGCTTGTACACTGGAATAAATTTCTTTTTCATAGGTGGGGTACTTATGGATGACATCTGAGAGTGTCTCAATGTGATAGGCCACTATATGACTGTGCCGAGTGACAATGACACCAACAGCATAATCAGAAGCATCGATCTCAATCTCAAATGGTTGTTGCAGATCAGGTAAGGCAAGCACCAGGGATGAGCATAAGTGATGTTTTAGATTGTTAAAATATTTCTACTATGATATTCCCCACACAAATTTGGCTTTTTAACCTCCCTTGGTCACTTGGATGAGAGTCCATGCGATATGGGAGAACCCAAATACATATCTATGCTAGAAGTTGGCAAGGCCTAAGAAGCTCCGAATCTTGGTTAGCATTTTTGGGGTTGGCCAGTCACTAATGAATTGGATCTTGGTTGGATCGACATGCACACCATGCTAATCTAGTATGTATCCAAGGTATTGGACCTTGTTCACGCGGAAGGAGCGTTTCTCTAAGTTAGCATATGACTTGTGTTGTCGTAGAGTGTGGAGGACCCCCTGAATTTGTTGCAAGTGTTTTTCCTAACTCTTTCTAAAGATGAGGATGTCATCTATATATACAACCACAAAGTAATTAGTGAAGGGTCACAATATGTCATCCATCAACCTCATGAAGATGGTTGGGAATTTGTCAAGCCAAGGGGAATGACCAACCACTCGAAAATACCTTCTTTAGACTTGGAAGAGGTCTGCCATACATTCATCTATTCTATGGGGACTTGGTGGTAGCCGAACTTCAGATCAATCTTACTAAAGTAATTTCCCCCCTTGAGATGGTCGAGAAGGTTATCAATTTGGGGAATTGGATACTGATTCTTGACTGTGATTTTTTTCAAATATCTATAATCAATACAAAGTCGCCAGGTTCCATATTTATTCTGTATGATCACGATTGGTCTTTCGTAGGGTGAGGAGCTTGGTCGAATGTGCCCTTTTTGGAGAAAATCTTGGATATGGTGCTTGATTTCCTCATTTTTCAGGTGAGACCACTGATACACTATCCCATTAGGCAAAGGAATTCCAGGTTTTATCTCAACTTAATGCTTGACCTGATAGTGTAGAGGCACCCCGGTAGGTGAGGTGAATATGTCCCAATACTCTTCCCCAACTTTTTCCACTTTCTTGTAGAGTATCCCTGTGAAAAGGCCATGGATGTGGTCATGACCTTTCGTTCACTCTGATACTGAATCATGAAGAGGACACATTTACTAGTCTTAGAGATGACCTTCTTGTATTTCTTAGTTGAGACCAAAGAAATTGCAGTAGGTGGAGCTACCTATGGGCTCTTGTACAATTGTTTTCCCATAGTAAAAATGACACTATGAGGTCTAGAATCATATACAACATGACTTTTCCACATATATGGATGGAATAAATGAACATCACAAACTTCATGTGGGGTAACATCACACAATACCTCATCCTTGAAGGGATTGATTCCATAGGGAAGACGACACTGTTGGCTGACACAAAGATCTTATCCTTGGCTGAGCCACTCGATGTTGTATGGATGTGGACGTGGTGTTGTCAGCAACTCCAACTATTTCATGACCTCTACTGAGATGAGGTTATTTTGGATTCCACTATCAACAATGAAATGTAGCGAAGCACCCTTTACCCACATCTGCGAGTGAAAACGATGCTCACCTTCCTCTGGTTCTTCTAGTTCGTTTGGATGGATCTTGGTGGTAGTGATTGTGGCACTGGGTTTTGCATCAATGATCTATTTCTCCTTTTCTTTCTATGAATCAAATTTGGATCCTGGATCTGACTCTAAGGCTTTCAACTTAAGCCAACAATGACTGCTTCGAGCAACATTCATCGGTGTTGTTTCAAGAGATTTTATGGAATTTGCACCACTTCCTAGTGTCTTTCTTCGTCTTCCCATTACCCCTTTTTTTTTTGGCTTAGACTGGTTCTCCTGTAGTTCTCCATCCTTGCTTTTTCCTTTGTTCTATGTGTTGTGGCTTCCTTTCCTCGACTTCTGTTGTGATTCATTTGTAGATCCAAACTACCTCTTATTCCTCTGCTTAATTTTTTTCTTGATTTTGACATCATATTGATAAGTGGCTCCCAACAACGAGATGTATGGAAATTCCTTTTTCATTTGGATATACCTGTGTAGGGCCCCACGATATTTTATAACCAAATGATGCTCGAAGTCTTTGATACCTAGCTTGGTTTGCAATGTATGGAAGGTATTTGTGAACTCCAACACTGTTTGGTCCCTCTCCTGACAAAGTGTGGTCCATCTCGTGTACTGGTCATCGTAGTTTCCAATAGGGTAATATTGTTCCTTGATGGCATCCATAAAAGAGTCCCAAGTAGGCTCGACCCCAAATATTCCAGACTCCTCTATGGGGTTTTTCTCACAGTAAGTCTCCCACCAATGTTTGACATGGAGATTGCCTTATGTAGCGCAAAGGTGATATTTTCCCTATTGGAAAAATTGTGCACAAAGAAATAAAATTCTAGCAGATTCAACCACTTTTCCAAAGCATCAACATCTATGTGACCTTCAAATGTGGGAATATCAAAATTAAATTATACCTTGAAGGGGGAAATACCTCCAAAGTGGTTGCTTGACGAAGATGCCTCTGTTGTTGTTGGCAACCATTGAAGGATTTGGGAAAACTGATTCATCCTCTCGTTCCTCTGTTTCGTGAGGACTTCCACAAGAAACAACTTAATAGGATATCTTTCTCCCTCGTCTCTTTGTTCCTCCACCATGGGCGACCATTGGGGTCAGAGAGGATGGCCTTCCAAAGGTTTGACCAGTTCGAGTCCCAATGCCTGATACCTTGACCTTGTTCGGGACATGCACAAAGAAAAAAATAAAGATCATATCACTATGATACCATTGATCTAGATTTATTAGGGAACAAAATGAAACATATAAATAAGACAAAAACAAAGAGATACAATAATACTCAATTTCTATTAAAGACTGAAATATGTAGAGACTGTAAAAGAAAATACATAGTGAAATGAACTCGCTAGAATGGTGGTAGCTTATCTTTGAGAAGAGATGTGACGAATACACACATTCAGAAGAATATGACTACAATGAGGTTCCCAAGGCCTTTTTAACATAAGGCATAAATGAGAAAACCCTCTACATTCAAAACCCTAACCCCAGAATATGAAACACCAAAAGGTTTGTGGGCCTCGATGGGGGTAGTTGACATCCATTTGGGATGCTTGATACCTCATCAGAAAGGTCTATCCGAGGAGTACACATTTAGAATATCCCAATATGGGAATTTGACATATATGGGGCACTTCCACTTCAAAAAACATCGTTTAGGGCCTCAAAATGACCCCAGAAGTTTGGGACTTGAAAAACTATAGAAAAAATACCAAATGGAAACTGTATGTTGAGCAAGTGGAATAGGTGGGCAGTCACGGATGTCCACCTAGATCATAACCCCCATGGTCATAGTTGATATTGTAGATTATGAGGAACCTCATTATTCAATGGAAAGGACTCCCATGGATATGGGTCCTCAAGAAACATCTGAGGGTCAAGAGACACAAGGTGGCCAACAAGATGGTGGAATTTGTGATCAAGATGCAGGTCATGACCAAAGGAAACAAACTCAGGAGAAGTCAAGCTCTCATTCTTAGCTAGATATGGATCCTTAAGAAACAATTGAGGGTAAGGAGGCATAGGGTGGCTAGAAATATGGTGGAAGCTACGACCAAGATGAAGGTTGTGACTAAGAGAAACAAAATCAGGAGAGCTCATGAAATGATGGTCACTACAATTGGTGGAGACAAAAAGGGACATAGATGAAAACAAACTATATGATAGAGACCCATTTGGTGGGTCTAACTAGTAAGAAGAAGAGGGAGAGGGAAAGAAAGAAGAAAATGATGAAGATATGGGCGAAATGCTCCAAGACTAAGGCTACAATTCCCAATCAATAGTCTCGATTCCATCCCAATAGCTTGATAATCCACCTAGGATTCCATTTTCTCCATTGGATCATGCAAGAACCCTGCAAATAATTATGCAACGTGCAAAGATTGAGAGTATCATTTTATGTTAATGTAGGCTTGTTGGAAGAATTTTGATGTTGTTCAATACATCATAATAGATGTACAAGAGAGAATAAGGAATTCAACTATTCGTTTGGGCACAAATATGGAACAAGACTACAATGAATCCCATAGTTAGTGGAGTGCATACACTATCAATGAACAATCAATGGTCACATGGACCTGACAATGTCAATGCATTGTCAAGCATCCCAACCTTTTGATGCCAATCATGATTTGATGAATGTCCTAATAAGGGAATGTTGCATTTATGGGAATGAGATTTGATCATCAACTATTTGAGATTGAAAGGGACATGGAATAATTGAGGATAAAGAATCACAAGTTGTAGGTACGACTGGATGGAGCACTATAAGAAGGAGACAATATATAGTGAGAGAAAAATTCAATGATGGATGGAAGTGAATTTGTTAGAATTCAAGTCATGTAGATGTGGCCAATGCTGAAAAAAAACGATGCAAATATTTGTGACATGGCACCTGAGGCCCCACTAGTAGATATAACATAGCAGGTGTAGTAAGAAGTGGTGCAAATGAAGAAGGGAAGAAAAAATTGAAAGAAAAATGGGACATAAATAATTCATATGAATAACAAAATATGTTCCTCACCCTACAAAATATTTAACCAACCACTAGGGTCATTGAAGAAATGAAATGAAANATGGTCACTACAATTGGTGGAGACAAAAAGGGACATAGATGAAAACAAACTATATGATAGAGACCCATTTGGTGGGTCTAACTAGTAAGAAGAAGAGGGAGAGGGAAAGAAAGAAGAAAATGATGAAGATATGGGCGAAATGCTCCAAGACTAAGGCTACAATTCCCAATCAATAGTCTCGATTCCATCCCAATAGCTTGATAATCCACCTAGGATTCCATTTTCTCCATTGGATCATGCAAGAACCCTGCAAATAATTATGCAACGTGCAAAGATTGAGAGTATCATTTTATGTTAATGTAGGCTTGTTGGAAGAATTTTGATGTTGTTCAATACATCATAATAGATGTACAAGAGAGAATAAGGAATTCAACTATTCGTTTGGGCACAAATATGGAACAAGACTACAATGAATCCCATAGTTAGTGGAGTGCATACACTATCAATGAACAATCAATGGTCACATGGACCTGACAATGTCAATGCATTGTCAAGCATCCCAACCTTTTGATGCCAATCATGATTTGATGAATGTCCTAATAAGGGAATGTTGCATTTATGGGAATGAGATTTGATCATCAACTATTTGAGATTGAAAGGGACATGGAATAATTGAGGATAAAGAATCACAAGTTGTAGGTACGACTGGATGGAGCACTATAAGAAGGAGACAATATATAGTGAGAGAAAAATTCAATGATGGATGGAAGTGAATTTGTTAGAATTCAAGTCATGTAGATGTGGCCAATGCTGAAAAAAAACGATGCAAATATTTGTGACATGGCACCTGAGGCCCCACTAGTAGATATAACATAGCAGGTGTAGTAAGAAGTGGTGCAAATGAAGAAGGGAAGAAAAAATTGAAAGAAAAATGGGACATAAATAATTCATATGAATAACAAAATATGTTCCTCACCCTACAAAATATTTAACCAACCACTAGGGTCATTGAAGAAATGAAATGAAATATACAAGTTGTGGTCAAGAAATGGAAATAGATCTTTACCGCAACTCAAAATTAGGTATAGGTCATGAAGAAACAAGAACAATCAACCAAGGGTATACATGATACAATCAATCAAATGGAACATGAGGTAGAGAAACTACTAGACCTAGCCTTAAAATAAGAGAATCCGAAAGAGATACAAAAAGTTGATGATAAATTAAATTGACTATTCTAGTCATCTAGGAGGTCCAAGCTTAGCTTTGTTAGCTTTGGATGATACACTACATTGCAAATACTACATAATTATACTAAAATTTATTATTCATCTATTTAAGAAACTTGGCCCTATGTGTGAGATCAAGAGCAAGCAAAGGTCAATCAGGCGGGTTCGAATATTTTGGTGGAAAAATAAACAAAGGAATTGGATGAATTCCTTACTTTCAAAGGAAAATTTTTGGAAGTAATCCCAGATTAGGGTCCCTCATTTGTGGAGGTTGTGGATGTTGAAATTTTGTAGCAACGGGAAGTAATCCCTCCTGGACAACTTTTCTTAGAGAGGAAGATTCCAATAAGTCAAAGGAAGACCATTGAATAGTTGAAGAATACCCCAGAAGAGAAGGCAACCCCACAAGAAAATAACAAAGTGAAAACATAATTTCTAGGAAGAGAAGTTGGCCCCAGTAAAGTGACTTGAAGATTATAAATAACGAGAGACACCTTGCCATTTGACACACATTCACTCATCTTCTTAGCTAGTGCACAAGTATAGTAGCAGTTGCAGTTGTTTTTGGTGATACAATATCTTTGTTCAGTGTTGCTTAGTTGTCTACCCTCGCTAGGGTTTGAAAAGAAGAAGATATAAGTACTTGTTATCAAGGTTTCTTCATTGTTGGTTTTTCTCTAGTGAATAGATCTTTGTCATGTTTGTATTGTGTTATCATAAACATTCTCTCTGAGAAAATTTGGTTGGGTTTTTCTCTGAGTTTGGGGTTTTCTCAGGATAAATCTTTGTCTTCTTGTGCTTGTCTTTCTGCTTGTATATGATTCTTATATTTTCAGTATATGGTTGTTGAATGTTAAAGGAAGATCAAAATACTCTAGTAAATCTATTGCTACTGAAAATTTAAGAAAATCTAAAATGGAATCAGAGCATGAGGGTTTAGCTAGATTTGACCTAGCACAAGACACCATCAAGATCAAATATTGCCAGTCATTGAGTTTTTTCTAGTGCCAAAGTTGAGGAGAAAATTGCACTAGGAAACTCACCTAACCCTAGTGCATATCCTAAAAACCTACTGTTGAATTTTTAAGAAGGTTGAAATTTTGGGATTTTTTAGGCCTAGGGTTTCTACAAGCGAAAATGATTACCAGTCTGAGAGTTGAGGATATGCTGGATGGAGCAGAAAATTTTAGATCATGGAAGCATAGAATACTTCTCATTATAGAAGAGAATGAGCTATTGGATCATGTCAAGCAAGTTCTCCCAGAACCATAAGAGGAAAAGACCAAGGAAAAACATAAGAAAAATGAGATCAAAGCCAAGAGGATATTGAGAGATTCAATCAAGGACCACTTGATTCCTAATGTATCAAAATTGAAGACACTAAAGGATATGTTTGATGGCTTAACAAGACTGTATGAAAGCATTAATACAAGCATGAAGCTAACCCTAAGGCATGAACTCATAAATGTGATGATGAACAAGTCAGATTCAATTTCTACCTACTTCATGAGGATTTCTTAGATAAAGGATAAACTAACATCGATTAGAGATTCAATGGATGATGTAGAGATTGTGACTACAAACATAAATGAATTTCCTTCTTGTTGGGATGCATTTGTTCAAGGAATTTGTGGAAGAAGTAAATTTCCTAAATTTGACAAGCTATGGACAGACTGTGTCCAAGAAGAATCAAGATTGACATCCAAGATGCAAAAGACCAATGATGAAGAGAATCAATCTCTTGATGCTCATGTGAAGAAAAGGAAAGAAATAAGAAACAATAGTCCGAAAAAAAAAAAGATCAGTTCTATATCACAAGAAGGATGCATCTAATATTAGATGTTTCAACTGTCATAAGTTGGGACACTTTGATTACCAATGTTCTTAAGGGAAAGGAAAGAGAAAACATCATGACCATGCAACATATATGGAAGAGTCTACATCTCAAAAGAAGACAAGGGAAACCAAAGATGAAGAGTATGTCTTTGTCTCAGCTCTCACAGGTACCATCACTCAAGGAAGTGATATTTAGCTAGTGGAAATTGGTGCTTCCAAGCACATGACCAGGTTCCAAAATTATCTTACAATTGATAGAAAAGAGTTCATCCCTTCAAGTGGAACTTGGAGATGATTCCAAGCATGCAGTAGAAGAAGTAGGAGAAGACTCCTACCAGCTTGATCCAGGTAACTCTATTTCAATAAAGCATGTATTTCTTGTACAAAGTTTACAAAAAAATATTCTCTCTATCTATGCTTTAGAAGATCAATGCTTCAAAGTAGCTTTTGTTGATGGCCAAGTCCTTCTATGGCCTAAGGGTTCAAGTATAGATTCAACTACTGTGATTGGTTTTCGAGAGGGAGGATTGTATAAATTAAAGGGACACCCAACACAAGCCCTTGTACACAATAATATTATATCTAGTGAGCCATGGCATTGAAAAATTGCTCACCTCTACTACAGATCCTTGTCAATTTTGAGCAAGATGGTTACAGGTCTACTAGATATGCATGTGGAGAATGATAGAGTATGCAAAGGATGTGAATTTGGCAAGAATTCTAGGGGAAGTTTTCCAAGCAGTGACAATAGATCCAAGGGGATCTTGGAACTTATACATTCATATGTATGTGGACAAATGACGGTACCATATCGAGATAAATTTTTATATTATGTCACTTTTTTTGACGATTTCTCATGTAAAACATGGATCTATTTCTTGAAAGAAAAAGATGAAGTTTTCAACAAGTTTAAAGAATTTAAGGCTTTAGTAGAAAATCTCTCTAGAAGAAAGATTAAAGTTTTGAGGTCAGATAATGGAGGTGAATACACCTCAAATGAATTTGAGGACTTTTGTAGAGAATCCGAGATTAAGAGGGAGCTGACAATTACCTACTATTGATTTCTCTACTTCAACATTTAATTAGATTAGTGTTATTTTACTTATAAATCATTAACATAATAATTGCATATAAAGGATCACTGAAAGAATAACATCCACAACATACACAAGATTTGTCCTGGTAAAACCCTCTAGGGGAAAAACCTAGCAAACTTCCTCAATATAGATCCACCAACCAATAACAATACCTCTCTCCATGAGAGAACTAAAAAAGCAGAAGATCCTCCTCTAACCCTTGACAAGGGAAGAGTAGCACACCACTTAGCCAAGATATATTCAAGAGATAGACCAAAACCCTCCACCAAGTCACCTCCTAGTTGTAGCAATGTCTCCCTCTAAAACTTGCACACTTTTCTTCTTGGCTGCAGAGCTAGTGAGTGAGTTTGCAAATGAGGCTCTAGCCTCCCTTATAAATAGTGGTTTGGCCAGCCTAAAATTAGGTCTGGGCCAACCTGTTACTTTAACCTTTTATTTTCTGTTGTACATGTCAAGGCACAATAGGGCCAACTTTTACAAAGGAACAATAGGGCCTAATTAACAAATATAATATAATAATATTCTTTAGGGTTTGTCTTGGTCAAATACAATAAGGATATCTTCCGAATCTACTCAATCTTCAACACTCCCTCTTAGCAAGGAATTTATTCTTCTTGTCACGATCATTATCACTGCTTCTGCACTTCTGCATACTTGGTCATTGTCTTGTTGTCAATCATGGATCTATATATCATAAGAAGGTTTTCAATTTCACCAGCCTTTCATACTGGAGTAACATACCAACTTGCATTTGAGTACCAACCTGCATTAAGGTAGCGTACCAGCCTGTGTTGGAGTTACCAGCCTACGTCGGGGTAGTGTACAGACCTACATTGGAGTTACCAACTTGCACTGGGGTAGCGTACCATCCTGCATTGGGTTACCAACCTGCGATGGGGTAGAGTACCAGCCTATGTTGGGGTTACCATCCTGCGATGGGGTAACATACCAACCTACATTGGGGTTACCGACCTATGTTGGGGTAGCATACCAACTTGCGTTGGGGTTACCAACCTGTGCTGGGGTAGCATACCAGCCTACGTTGGAGTTACCAACCTGCGCTGGGATATCATACCAACTTACATTGGGGTTAACAAATCTGTGTTGGGTAACATACCATCATGCATTGGGGTTACCAACCTATGTTGGGGTAGCATACCGACATGCGTTGGGGTTACCAACCTGCGCTAGGGTAACATACCAGCTTGCATTGCGGTTACCAACTTGTGTAGGGGTAGCGTACCAACCTACATTGGGGTTACTAACCTGCATTGGGGTAACATACCATCCTACATTGGGATTACCAACCTGCGTTGGGGTAGCATACCATCCTTCATATCTCATCACTTCCCTCTACTGGGGATCACATCACTTCCCTCTGGGGATCACATCTCTTCCTTCTACTGGGGATCTCATCACTTCCCTCTACTGGGGATCACATATCACTACTAGAGAAAAAAACACTTCTCACTACTAGAGAAATATTTCTTGATCACTCCAAGATTGTCTCTGAAATAATTGAACTTAACTATGGATAGGGGCTTGGCCAACACATTTTCTACCTGCTCGTTGGTAGGAACATACAAGAGATTTATTGCTCCCTTATGTATCATCTCTTGGATATGATGGTACTTGATCTCGATATGCTTGGACTTGTCATGACACATTGGGTTCATTGACAACTTTATGCAACTCTAGTTGTCATAAAAGATACAGGTTTCCTCCAACTCGAGATCAAACAATTTTGCAATCAAATTTCGAAGCCACACTGCTTCACCACAAGTCGACTATGCTACAACATACTATGCCTCCAGGGAACTGAGTGCCATATAAGTCTTCTTCTCACTGAGTCATGAGATCACAATTGATCCCATACTAAAACAACATCCAAATCTACTTTTCCGATCTGTGACACTTCCTGCCTAATCTGAATCTACAATCTTATCTCACACTCCCAGATATATCTAGGTCCATAATTGATTGTACCCTTTAGGTACCTCATCACATGTTTTTTCATAATGTGGTGAACATGTCTAGGCTGAATCATGTAGTGACTCAATGTGTTCACCGAAAAAAATATATCTGTCCTCGTGTTCTTCAAATATATCAACGAACCAAATTTTCACACCACATTGTACCAAAATGGTACACTTGCTCAACTACAACTCAATATGCACAATCATGTGCTAGCTCTATGTGATTTCTACAAAGCACTATCTGTTTCACTACTTGAGAGTATGTACTCTACTCTCTCTGCAACTGTTCCTTCCGGAACATGGACTCTGCACCTGCAGTTGCTCTTTCTGAAGCTGAGAATGACTGCTCCATTCTCACTGTAGCTTCTCATGAACACTGCGAGTATCTCCTTTATTCTATCATGACAACATCTTCATCTAAAACTGAGAGTGGCTCAATAACTGACACTGAGGGTAGCTTATCCTCTTTCTCTGGAGGTAACTCAATCTTCTATTCTATTCATGTCTCCATGGCCTGACTCATCTACTGCACCAACTGGCACTGGAGATAACTCAATCTCAAATACAAGGATTCTCATACCTTCTCCCTCTAAATATCATATTGTGTCAGATTATTTTAATGAATCATGTTTGTTCTATATATACTTCTTCTGATTACCGAAGAAAGTGTCTCGTCATAGTATTCTCCCTCTTGCTGGGAGAATCTTTTGGACAAAAATCAGGCTTTGTACATCTCTATGAATGGTCCTGGGGAGGCTTCTCCTCCTTGCTGGATTGTGAGGGATGAACCCCTTTGAAATCTAGCTCCTTCTGAGCTGGTACTTGGTGGGGTCACCTGCCTCACCACTGGTGGAGCCATATGATCTTCATGATATGGCTCGCCAATGCTATGTCTTTGCATCCTACAAAGTGTCACAGGACCATACTGGTCTCTTTCTGGTTACTACAATTATTCTAGGTAGGCCCTTCTATCTCTACTAACTCTTCTTGATGATCTGAAGAGTGATAAAATACACTAGAGGGATTTGTTTTGTCATCTTTGGAGCCTTATGCTCCTTATGATCTGTCTCCATATGAGATGTTCTGTATGTAGCACAAGTGGCTTCTTCTTCTTTGGTACATGGATGTATACAGTCATGTATACAACTTGGATAGTCTGCTCCATGTCTCATATAATATGTTTCCTTCTGCAACCATCACTATAGCTCCCTCAGGGTGATCACCCGTGACCTTCCCAGAACAAGAACAACAAGGGAGAAACAATAGACAGGAATACTACTCTTTATAATAATAATAAAAACAATAGCGAGAACAATCATCACAGTAGGTCCTTCAGAGCTATCACTTGTGACCTGCCTGAAAGAAGAGCCAAAATTAAGAAATACAATAATAAGAAATGAGTGCAACACTCTTCTAATGTTGTGATCAATCATTCCTCCATGGTAACCTGGAAACAAAACAAAAAGTTTCTCCTAGAGGAGATGTTAGTTATATCTCATAAATAATAAGCATTTATCTCAATAGTGCTCACATGCTACCAATTATTCAATAATAAAACTTTTCAAATATTTCTATCACAACTATAGTGTTTACTAGTAATTTGGCAGTTATCAAACCTGATATGAGAAAATTTGAATCTTATCAATTTAATCAATCAAACCTGGAACCTGGAGTCTCGTTCTAAAGAATGAGTGTGTTGCTTTTCTTTCAAGTATCCTACACTCAAGATGACAAGTATTCTATTCAACCTGTCCCCTGTACTTAAGACAATATGCTTTCTAGACAAAAAATTGAGTTAGAGAATACAATGCAAATAAACTTTAAAGTCTCAACCTTAATCAATCTAATACTTTGACTAAAGTTAGTTTCTAAATTTAACTTTGAACAAAGGTTAGTATGATAATCATAAATTCAACAGATCAAAATACAACCTAGATGTTCATAATATCACAATAATTCCATAACAAATAGAGGCATATCAAAATAATCAAACCTGGGATGCATTTTCCCTCTGAATGTGTTGGATATGAGATCCTTCTGGATCTACGATTGTTGTTTGAAAAAAATAACCCTTCTCCTGCAAATACCCTTAGGCTAATGATACATTTTAAATACAAGTAATTACATACCTCTGACAATATCGACAGAAAATGGCACCATCTGGCAGCAACGACAAAGAATAATGAACCTTTAAAACTTAAAAGGTGCTTCAATTTGTAATTTAAAGGTAGCTGGAGATTTTCTATGGTAAGGCGCACTAGGACAATAAAAAATTAGTCCCAACACTTCATATAGACTTTCAATGCAACTGGTGTTGCAATTGGCACAACAAATGGCATGAAGGAACTAACACAAAGGAACTGCAACTGCAACTGCAACTGATACTGCTATTGCAATTGCAACTGGTACTACAAACTTAGGGTTTTATGAGGAAACCCTAATTTCTCAAACTTCAAGTTTCAGAATTCTGATCCAAGGATTAGATGCGCCCTCATAGGGAGAGCTCCTAGATGGTCTTACTTTTCCCAACGTCCTCTAGCAAGGTGGATGACATCACCTTTTAGGGTTTATGCAAAAACCCTAGTATGCAAAAACCCTAATTTATACAATTTGTCTAAAACTAAAAAATGTTCCATGGAAAAGGTGTGTTAGGGTTAGGAGAGTCTTCATATGCCCTTAGTTTCTTCAGTGACTTCTTCTGTGCTATGAAAATGCATTCTTTCAGAATCGTTGTAGAACCATGTTGATTTTTCTACTTAAGCAATTAATTAGATTAATGTTATTTTACTTATAAACCATTAGCACAATAAATGCATATAAAGGATCACTAAAATAATAACATCCACAACATACAAAAGATTTATCCTTGGAAAATCATCTAGGGGAAAAACCCAACAAAGTTCCTCAATATAGATCCACCAACCAAGAACAATGCCTCTCTCCATGAGAGAACTAACAAAGAAGAAGATCCTCCTCTAACCCCTTACTAGGGAAGAGTAGTGCACCACTTATCCAAGATATATTCAAGAGATAGACCAAAACCCTCCACCAAGTCACCTCCTAGTTGCAGCAATGTCTCCCTCTAAAAATTGCACACTTCTCTTCTTGGCTGCAGAACTAGTCAGTGAGTCTGCAAATGAGGCGTTGGCCTTCCTTATTAATAGTGGTTTTGCCAACCTAAAATTAGGTTTGGGTTGACCTGTTACTTTACTCTTTTATTTTCTGTTTTACATGTCAAGGCACAATAGGGACAAATTTTACAAAGGCACAATAGGGCCTAATTAACAAATATAATATAATAATATTCTTTAGGGTTTGTCTTGGTCAAATACAATAAGTGTATCTTCTGAAGCTACTCAATATTCAACACCTACAACCCCCAACATAATGGGGTTTCATAGAGAAAGAACATATCAATTGTAGAAGCAACTAAATAAATGATCCATGACCATAACTTAGCCATGCATCTATGTCCAGAACAAAATTCCTCATAAGATATTGGGGAAAAAGACACCAGAAGAAGTGTAGTGTCCCCCGACCACCCAGGCTGGGGATACGCTACCAAAATACTGTTGCGTTCAAGCTCTTTGCCATCTTTTGGGCAATGCCACTTGAACTAAAAAATTCTCACTCTGTTTCTGATGGTCAGAACTATCCATGCCTAGGTATAGACCTACTAGGATATGGAATATAGAGCTCTTTGCAGAACATCATACATATAAATTCAACAATAAAATGCATTCTACTAATACAAAATTTAATGCGGAAATCACAACCATTTTCTACAAACAAATCACACATGCAACATTATAATTATCAAGACATGCACATGATATCCAGCATAAAAATAACATATAAATGGTACTTATCTTTTTATGAAGGTCACCAACTACATGTAGACCTTCCATGAACCTCCCAGCCTTAGACCATACTGCTCATCACTCTCAGTAGTGGGTCACCCCCGAGCTGGGGCTAAACTCCTCTTGGGTAAAGGGAATCCTAGGCTAGGCTGAGGTTATAAAGTCTTCGGGAAGGATTCTATCCCCAAGAGTCTAGTCACGTTGAAAACTTATAGTCCCTCATTCCCCACATGCCTGTCCCACCCTAGGGAGTGTTACCCTTCTCTGATTGATAGCCTGTAGACTGCCCCAGTCCCCCTATAGGGCTTCAACAATAGGCCATACATGAAGTCTCATAGCACTACAACTGCCGTGAGGACCCCTCTGAGAAAAACACTTCCCTAGCAACCTCTCTCACCCAAAGAGAGTTGCTCATAGGCCTAGAAACCTACTTCTTCAATCCACATGTCTAAAAACCTACTTATTCAGTCGAGGTCCCAGACCAATCCAGTCTGGGCAATCACAACAAAAAATCAGGTATGGCTCTGGTAAGGACAATAAACTACACCAATCTAGAGAAAAAAGTGGGCAACAACAAAAAGTGGGCAACAAAAACAATTGGCTAAGGGAGATCGGGCTCAAGTACAAAACAAACATGCTATGTTGCACAAAGAAGTACGGGTTAACTTCACGGGTTGCAGGTTAAAAATCCTGCATGAAAGTTGTAGAGGTCAACGATGGAGGTAGTGGATGCTACGTGAATGCTTAGTCCGAGTGCGTGAGTGTGTGCCTCGCGTGCATGGAAAGAATGGCTGACTAACTCCCACAATGACTGATTTCCACATATAAATATGCATGTGCCAAGATTGACACATGGATCTCTTGGGAGCTCGTTCTTCCCCACTTGGAGTTCGTTCCTTTCCCAAAGGAACTTAGGATAACATGGTTTATTTCCCAAACTTTAGTCTTTAGGAAAATATATTATAATATTCCCTTGGGGTTAAGCCCTCAAGATTATCCCTTTTTTCCTATCCTCTTATCCCCTTTCTCTTTCCCTTCCTAGTGGAGCTTAGTGTCCCATAAATCTTTCTTTGTGGTCAGTCTACAAATAACGATGCATTTTTATTAATGATCTGCATAATTACATATACAAAAATATGCTCACTAGCCTTAGCATCTAGACTCTCCAGCCTAATATTCACATAAGCCTCCCAACTTGTAAACACTTGTCTCACCAGCCTATAAACACAATTAAATTTAGTAGGGGATCGACCTTGGGGTATTACAATCCCCTCCCCTTATTTATGCACTGTCCTGAATGCATCATATTTACATATTACAACAAGATTTTCAAAAATATTAAAAAAGATGCAGGTATTCTTCCTGCATGGCCTCTTCGTGCTCCCAAGTGGAATCCTTAGGACCGTACTAGGTCCATTGGACCTTTACAATAACGATGGATTGATTTTGAAGCTGCTTGGTTTTCTGGTCCAGAATGCATTCCAGATGCACTTGAAAAGCACCTTCTTGCTCCACCTGAATCCCATTCCAATCAATAACATGATTAGCATCAAGTATATATTTCTTAAGCAATGACACATTTAATATATTATGAATGGTCATATATGCATGCAATGAAATCATATAAGCTATTGTCTGAATTCTCTCTAGGATTTCAAATGGCCCACAACATCTGGTTGCCAACTTGGAACATTTTCTCAACTTCAGGGAACTTCTGTTGGCCTTCACTTTCAAGAATACATGATCACCCACTTTAAACTCCCTGTGGGTTCTTCCCTTGTCAACATAGCTTTTCTTCCCATCTTGGGGAAATTTTAGATTATTTTTAATCTTCAACATTTGCTATTCCATTTCCCTGAGCAACTCTGGCCCAACCACTAACCCAATCACTGCTCTATCTGTTGGGTTGTCCCAACTTACTGGTGTGTTGCACTTTCTGCCATAAAGTGCCTCAAATGGGCTCATCTTTAGAGATGCTTGAAACCCATTGTTGTAGGAAAATTATACCAAGTGTAGATAATCCTCCCACTTTGATGGTTTGTCCATCACATACATTTTTAGCATATCCTCTATCACTTGGTTCACCCTTTCTGTTTTCCCATCAGCCTCAGGATGATAAGTTGTACTGAAGTTCAAATTTGTTTCGAACCCTTCGAATAATCCCCTCCAAAAATTTGAGGTAAACTTTGGGTCTCTGTCAGACATAATTGTCTTGGGAATTCCATGCAAGCGTGCTACTTCCCTCATATAAATATCAACAACATTTTTTTCTATGCTCAACCTTGACCTTGACCTTTTGACACTCCAAACATTTAGCAATGTACTCAACAATTTCTTTCTTCATGCCTGGCCAATAGTATTGGATTTTGACTGCGACAACTGCATTATGATATCCTAGGTGTCCAACATAAGGTACATTATGCATCCATTTCAAGATCATACTCCTCAATTCATGAGAATTGGGTACATAAATTCTGTTCCTTTATAAGATAATTTCATCATTTCCCAATTTATAATTTTGAACCTTTTGCTACATTTTACTTTGCTACAATTTTGTTACCAACTCCATGTACTGCAAATATTCTTTTTCAACCTCAAAAATTCTTCCTTTAAGATTAGTTTGATACATGCTAATGGTTGTAGCATGCAGTTTATGCACTCTCCCGCTAAGTGCATCAACCACTTTGTTTTATTTTCCTTTGATGTGCTTGATATCAAAGTCATACTCACCGAGAAATTCTAAACATCTGATCTGCCTTGCATTTAAAGTTGGCTGATCAAACAAATATTTAAGACCATTATGGTCTGTCCTTATGTTGAGTCTCCATTTTGACACTTATAATACCCTATATTACCTTCTATCCGAGCCCATTTTGCCTATGTTATAAACCTACACTTGACTGTTTCCTCCATGAACATACCTAATGACCTTGTTCATGTACACAAGAGGTAACTTATGATTAAAGCATGTTTTGTTTCATTTTCTTGAGTTAATTTGATCAAAATGTTTGATTTTGTATAATCCTAATCGTTTGACTCATGAGAAGTCTATTCCTGTACCTCAACATTCTAGTACTACAAGTTACAGCATAATCCAGTACCAAGTCTATTCCGGTACCCAAAGTAGTTTTTATCCGGTACTGTCTGCTCTGCATCCATTCCGGTACCAAGTCATGCACTATTTCGGTACTTCCCATGCATTTAATCTGGTACTCAGATCCACGTTTGTGTATTCCGGTACCAAACCCCTATTTCCACAATTCACCTCTTGAACCAGTATGTTGATGAAGATTTTGAGAAGTCAGTTGGATTGAAGCCTCCAAATCAGTTTTCCAGATCACGATAGACTCCATCACTCATGCACTTTGTGTCATGAGGATGGAGTCCATCCCTAGAGATTCAATGTAAATACCAATTGTAATGTTTTTAAAACTGTTTGATGCTTATCCTTAGATATTGATAGTATCGTCTCACCTTCTTTATAAGGGATGTTGTATAGGCGATATGATAGTGGATGAATAAGGAATGTAATGAAGAAACTTGTCAGAACCAGATGATACATATTGTTTCTATGTACGATATGATGAAATGCTGATTCAATTTACCAGTGGAAGTAATGCAAATGATCTATTGTGCAAATTCCTGAGTATGATTAAAACGTTTTAGTCTGTTATCTTTTTAGAGGTTCCTTGTTGGTTCGGAAAGGGCCCACTGCCCCAACCAAGGTAAACCTCCCTGTATGTGCTTTATGTGATTGTGTGAATATTTCACAGTAGTGTGTTGTCAATGATTTTAAATCCATTTCAAGAGTTCAACATTAAATCATTTGTTTCTAAATTGGTGTGAATAATCAGATGCTAGATCGAATAGATATTTTCCTTTTCTAATATTGCAAATTGCCATTTAATTGTTTGAAGTGTGGGATTGTTAAGCAAATGATATTTTGAGTTCATGATTGCAGTGTTTTCAGTATGTACAGGAACCAAAAGACTTTATATCTCATCTTCATGTTCCATAATAAAGTCTTTCAGTTATGTTGAACTGTTCCTTGTACTAAAGAAGGTTTTCTTGAATAGAGAAAAGTGAGAATTGATTTCTGTTTCAAGAGTGTCTGGAGTTGATTTTAATCATTGTTTTGATTGCTACAGGAAACAAGATCTTGAGTTCATCTCTGTAATTCATAAGCCTAGAATGAACAGACTTGTCACCTAAGAAATAATCCTTTGATTGACTATTTTGCTTCAGAAGTTTTATTATCAGTTTTCTCTTCTAAGTTTGAAGTTGTGAAGTATTCTTAAAAACAGAGTGTTATGTTATTAATTATTTCCTGCTTAAGCTATATACTATAGACATAGATAAGTTACCTGTTCTCGACACATATAGTGTAACAACTCTTTTGATTACGAATCCCGGATTGACATATAAATGAGTGTAATATATTGAACATATTTATACACCAACATTTTGGCGTCGTTGTCGGGGATTTGTAAACGGTAATAGGTAGAATTTTGAATTTTTGATTGGTTTGATGAAGTTTGGATTGGATTTAAGGACAATCTGAGGGCGGAGAGAAGACAGTAAGACGAGAGGTAAGAACCTGCACATCCACTTTGGTGGGGTTGCTCCAAAGTCAGGTTGTCCTCTTACTTTTGACAATTAGAAATCTGTGTTTTTGTATTGAAATTTCTTCTATGAGTAGGTACAAAGATAATAAAGGTAGATTTATTGCACCCAAAATTGCGGAAA
>ML851172.1:43522-59881 GCA_009831015.1 Picea engelmannii
CTGCAATTAATTCAAACTATCATTTATATTCATTGACCTCTTCCTGCAGGTCCATTTACAACACACATTCATACTTATGAGTTTTGCCATAGTCCTTGGCCAGTTCAGTTATATTTACAATCTGGGGGAAACAGGGTGTTACAGGAAGAGCTTTGGGAAGGGTCGCCCAACCGACGCGCCCACCTATGGTTCTTAACATATATATGTTATATAATTTATTTGAATTGCAAATGTTTTGAAATGGGGCACGATCCGGGCCGGGGCTAAGCCCCGGCCCCCGATCATATATATATGCCATGTAACCACCAACGCGCGCGCATTCTGACCATTACCATATGTTTTAAACCCTTGGCCCCTTTTTGTATGAGCGCGCGGTCACATGGTGACCCATATGTCCACAGTTTTGGTGGTTAGGGGCTAGGCGCGCCCTAACCGTCCTACAGTTCGCACTGTTTTGCGGCTGCGCCCGGTGCTAGGTTTTAACACAAATATGTGCGTCGAGGCTAGGTTGAGGAGGCAGAGGTGCATTTTGGCGATCCAAAGACAACAAGTTTGAAGGGGAACTTCCAGGAAGCCTATCTTCTTCAATTTTTGGCCAAACGAGGTGCCGAAAAAGCCCAGCTAGGGGTTTTTGGACGTTCTGAAGCCATTGGAGCCATCTATTTGGCATTTTGAGCATTGAAAAGCACATATTTTATCACTTTGAGAAAATAATACAAAAGATCCATTGGAAGCTGGACCAAGAGATGTAGCCCAAGAGAGGGGTAAACTCCTTTATCATTTGCTGCGTTATGTGTTTTCTGTTCACTGTTATTTGCTGCTGATTATATGCATATTGAATGTGTAATTTCTATAAAAGTTGTGTTTGCAAAATTGATCCATTTGCATAAGAACACTTGAATTAAAACTTGCAAATATTTTCAAGAATACAAGTCTTTATCATTTTTAGATCACTAGGATTGAATTGGGGAATTTGTTAAAAAACTTCAAAACAGACATCCTAAACACCATCAGTTCCCAACTTGATACCATAAAAATTAAAAGGAAACAAGAGGAAGAAAATGTTGCGTTCGCAATTTTCTGTCACCGGTGTAGGAAAAAACATCCTGAAAAGGAATGCCCCCTTAATGTTATTTAAATATGTGGCCTCTATAAAGAAGATCACCCTACCAACGAGTGCCCTTCTTTACTTGAACTTAAATCCATATTCAGGGGAGGAGGAGAACCTAAAACATCCTACCCTCCTAAGAGACCATGGAGACAGCAAAATCCCAATATGTTTGCAGACCCAACTACACAATATCCACAACAACAATGGGTACCTCCCATGTCTTATCCTCAATGTTCACCACAACATACACAAATCCAACCTTGGCAACAAGGATGGAGAGGGCCTGCATATGGGAATGTTCCCTTTCAACCAACAAATTTTCCCACCTACCCACAATACCCGTCAAATATTTCTCAGTTGCTCCCAGGATTTAATCCTCCTGCTCTTCTTCCACCTCCACAGGTGAATCAAAAACTTGCACTGCCTATGAATCCAAATATGCAGCAACAAATGCAAGCTGCACCTATTCAAAACCCTCCTCGACCTACCCCTATTCCTGCACAACCTATCCCTAATCCGAATAACAGACCTACACAACCTGTACAAAACCTTGAAGTACAAAACTTCCCCACTTATGTAATAACTCCAACTCCATTTAATGGAATTGAATTAAGATCAGGGAGGGTTGTAAATAAAACAAATCCTATTGTGGTTATTCAAGAAGAAGAACAAGTAGATAATCACACAGAACAAGAAGAAGAACAAATAGATATTCAAACAATACAAAGAGAAGAACAAATGGCTAATCCATTAAATGAAGAAAGAAAAACCCCTGTAAAACAAGGAACTCCTCCTCCCAATTCTCATGCAGCAGAAACACCTCAGAAAAAAAACACTCCTCCTTATCCAGAAGGGCTACTTGTAAAGAAATCTGATGAACCTCTAGGACAAAATCTAGAGACTGAACTTACAAATATATGTGTGAATATCCCCATACTACAGGACATCAACGATATACCTATTTATGCTAAAATTGTAAGGGACCTTTGCATTAATAAGCCAGGGAGGAAGAGGAAGGAGCCTTCTGTCATACAGGTGGTTGGATAGTTCTCAGAGTTTATAACAGAAATGCCATCTAAGTTTAGTGATCCAGGGAACCCAGTGGTAACCATAGAAATTAATGGTGTTTCTTTTCCAAACACATTGACAGATCTAGGGTCAACAATCAGTAAACACTATGAACACACTGCAACTAGATCATCTAAGACCAACAAAAACTTTGTTGGAGCTTGCAGAGAAATCAATCATCACCTCGACAGGATGTTTAGATGATATAACAATTACCTTGGCTTCTTGGGAATACCCTATCGATTTCTTAGTAATTAATCCCAAATCCTCAAAACCAGGACACCCAGTAGTACTCGGTCGACCTTGGTTGGCCACTGCTGATGCATTTATTAGTTGTCGATATGGAGAGATGACAATTTCCAATGGCACTCAAAGTCAAAAACTTATCCTTTTCTTCCCCCACCCAACCAACCACTGAAGTTCTTCTCTGGTTGGAGAATATCTATGGGGAGGAGGATTGTACTCATCCCTTGTTGACACTTGAACAAGTAAAAGGAGTGCAAGAAAAAACTGAAGAACAAATTTTAAGTCTATTCTTGGTTGATTCAACATGCATTGAATATCCTCAATCTTTCCCTAACTATACACATATCTTTAGCTCCAAATTTCAAGAAATTTGTCACCCTTCCACTTCTACAGTAGCCACCATTTCACAAATAGATGAAGGGAAAGAATCAGTTGTTCAGGCTGTTGAAAACGATCCTTGGAAATCTTTGTATATCAATGCTAGTTTAGAAACAGATCAGCAACAAAAGTTGATACAAATGATTCAAGGGAAATCTGGTTCTTTTGCATGGGATTACTCCGACATGAAATGGATCCACCTAAACAACTATATGCATCATATTTACACTAACGATAAAATCAGACCTATTAGGCAACCCCGAAGAAGAATGAATCCATCCTTGAAGGACATAGTGAAAGAAGAACTCCAGAAACTCCCGCAAGCTAATTTCATTTACCCTATATCAGATAGCAAGTGGGTCTCCCCATTAGTTATTGTACCTTAGAAAAATGGGAAATGGAGGATTTGTGTGGACTTTTGAGAGTTAAAGAAGGCCACCTATAGAGATTACTTTCGCTTGCCTTTCATAGATCAGGTCTTAGACACTTTGTCTGGGAAGAAGTATTTTTATTTCTTGGATGGGTTTAGTGGTTACAACCAAATCCAAATTTCACCAGAATACCAGGACAAGACCAATTTTACTTGCCCTTGGGGTACCTATGCCTATAGGGTTATTCCTTTTGGTTTATGTAATTCCCCTACTACCTTTCAAAGGGTTGTCTTGGCTATTTTCTCTGATTTGACCCATGAATGTGTGGAAGTCTACATGGATGACTTCACAGTGTACGAGGATGATTTCCAATATGCATTGGACAATTTGGAGAAAGTACTGGTTAGGTGTAAAGAGACCAAACTTTCACTCAGTCATGAAAAGTCTAGAATGTTTCTCACTGAGGGAATTGTTCTAGGTCACCACATCTCTGGTACATGAATAAGAGTAGACCCTACCAAGATTGACATTATTTCCCAAATCAATATCCCTACCTCATAGAAGGAAGTCATAAGTTTCTTAGGGAATGCTGGCTACTATTGGAGGTTCATTCAAAACTTTACAAACCTATTCAAATTGTTGACAAAAGATGTTGAATTTTGTTGGAATGAACAATGTCAGATCTCCTTTGAAATCTTGAAAACAAAGCTGTCAAGTGACCCTGTTTTGAGAAGTCAAAACTGGTCTCTTCCTTTCCATATTTGAAGGACATATTCCTTATGCTATATACTCTGTTAGCAAGAAGCTCTCACCCGCTGAAGTAAATTACACTGCCACGAAAAAATAATTTTTGTCAGTAGTACATGCCATCAACAAGTTTAGACACTATATAACAAGATATGAAGTCTTTGTGCATACTAACCATTCAGCCATCAGATTTTTAATGAACAAGGCTGTTAAAAATGCTAGAGTGACTAGATGGCTATTATTACTACAAGAATTCAATATTACCATTATTGATAGACCTGGAAGAGACAAATAAGTTGTTGATTTCTTGTCTAGGCTTATTCATACACGTGACAATACTCCAATAGATGATGATTTTCCAGATGATAATTTATTTGCTATTTCTACTTACACCCTGTTATCACTCCAAGAAACTCTTTGGGTTGTAGGCCAAAGATGCTTGGTAACTCAAGAATATGGTCAATTTGGTATGCTTGGAACAATGGGATAACTCAATAGCTAATGAAATGGACCACTTATCATGTATTCGAATAAGACAGTGCTTTTAGAAATCAATAATCAGACGACAAAGTTTGAACAGGGGATGAAGAATACTAGTCTAGATAACCAAATACAACAATGCGCAGGGTCATACAAGATAGCAAGAAGTCCTTTAATTCAAGTTCATGAGCTTAATAAGAAGATAACAGTTCTTAGAAGCTGAGCTAAACTGAAGTAAAGTATAGAATAATGAAGTATATGAACAAATCTGACATTGAAAGCAAAAGAAAACTGTGATTCTATTATCAAAATAAGAGTCTATTGCAGTAGAAAAATGTATCCAAGATTGAACCCCTAGTTCATCTCATATCTTCAGCTTTATAGCTTTACAATAAAAGTTCAGATCCTAAAAGAATGGATCAGATATGCTAAAGATAGAAAGTCAAAACAATTGACCTCATTCTATGATCTTCAGATCATGTAGAACCTCTGTGCTGTGCAGATAAGCCTTCCAAGGCTGTTTGATATGTCTCGAGGAAGATGAAATTCGAATTTGCCAAGTTTAGAAATAAACCCTAATTCATTGCCCCCAAAATAGGTGCCAAATCAACTTAAACACCTCCTCTAACTCCTTTGCGTCAAAAGTGGATCTTAGATTGGACATTATAATTCAATATCTATCTTTAGAAAGCATTTTCAAGAGATTCGGTTGAGAAAAAATTCGATCTGGGCAAAAATACACCTTCACTACCTGTCTCAGGTTTCACCAGCGATTTCGCCTTAAGATTTGCTAATTAGCTGAAGAAAGCTCTTCTTTTCAACAACTAATTGGTTATAATTTCGCCTTCTATGCTGGTGAAAGCTCTGCTTTGGCCAAAAAGGAAACGGGACTAACATTAAACTTGACATCTGGTTCTCGTTGGGTGATGGAGGATAGTACGATCTCAGTGCAGATGACAGACCACAACCATTTAGAAGGAGCACTGGAACAAGGTCTTGACACCTAACTCGGTGTTGTTCTTGAACTTTGATTCAGGCAAGTCACTTGTCAGCAAAGCAGTGAGTTGGCTGATAGTGCTGCTATTTGATTTATGGGTAAGATGGTTCAATGTCCTTGCAGCAATTTCTTTTCCACTTGGACTACCATTAGCGTTTAAAATATCACATCTTGCATCCTTCAACTGGGAAGAAAGAGCTTTGAGAGAACCAACAGCCTTTGTCCGAACATAGACTTCGTTTCCAGGTTGCAAAAGTTTAAGAAGCTGTTTCTGCCAGATCCATTGGAAAATCCTCAGACTTATTAACTGTCATTTCCATTTGTATGTCAACCAAAACGCTTTCTAAGTAAATTATGTCGCTCAGTTGGATCACAAGGCTTCGATTTCATTTGACCCTGCATGCCTTGTTTTCCTCGGCCGGTGTTGTATTCCATGTATAACATGCCACTAGCACCAGATATAGCACTCATTGATCCTACTGAACGACGAGCTTTTTAGGAGGGTAATATCATTCGCCTCCTCTTCTAATTGTTCCAGACCCATCGCATTATCTCCAGCATTCAAAACCTTTGTTAGAAGTGCCAATTGATCCTCTAGTGTGTGATAGTTAAGATCTGCTCTTGTGTCTAGAGGCGGTAAACTTGTAATGACCTTAAAACTGTAACCTTGATCAATAAAAAATTGTTGTCTCTTTGTAGAAAAATACATCTCCCTTAGCTCGCAAGATGCGTCCCAAACGCTGTGCTTCTTGACGCCGAGAACCAACATGAGACGATATTTTTATAATCACATTAGCTTCAGGAATATCAATTGAGTTATCTCCCACCTTTGAAAGGAAAACAATATTAACATCAGGGTTGTGCTTGAATGCATACGGGATTGTTAACAGTATCATTTCTGAAGTCATACTCCTCAAGCATGGGATAATTTAGAGCATTTGGTAAGCAACGCTGTTTCACATTTTCAACCTGAGCAGGATCTGTTTTCAAGACAAACATCTCCAAAGAATTTGGGACTCTGCGTGGGTAACCTTACAGTCCACCTTCGAGTTTTGAAACCTTTGGCATCTGTAATTTCAAATGGATTAACTCGGCTCTGTCAAGACCCTATGAAGTCACCATGCTATCCATTTATTCAACAATTGAATAATTTGGCTTCCAAAGTTACGGTGCCATCAATCCCCATAATTTTGGCAGATAACACAATCTTTTTTTTGTCCTTGACACCTGTATGACATCTAGTTCCTCATAATCCAGGTTTTAAAAGAATAATAACTTTCATCCTCAAATCAAACATCTGGCAAATAGTTCAATTCGATGAGATGTAGTGAAACACAGGCTAGGCACCTGCGCTTGTATGTGTTGACTTGTTGCTGACTCATGGCCTTGTTCATGTAAATTAACATGTGGCTTGTGATTGACATGTGGACATGAAGCCTTGGCTAATGAGCATGTGACTTGGCCCATGGGTCGCTAAATTTTTGGCTAAAAAGCTATCAAACCCGAGAGGTAGCTTAGGTAGACTAAAGCAATTTGCAAATGCATATAGAGTTTGAAATATGAACAGACTTGGGCATAGGTAATGGATAAGACCTTAGGTCACTTTGCACACACCCTTTTTATTTGATAAAATTTATAAAAGAACATATATTTTCTTTTTTGCAAAATCTAAAAAAGGCATAAGACTAGGTTCTAAGCAATACTAATAAGGTTTTTGAAATGCAGGTGAGAAGAGAAAGGCCATAGAGTTTCTGGACAAAAACAATCAACATGAGCTTGTCAAGACTTAATGGAAATTTTGGAAATCATGACATTGGCTTGAGACCGGGAAAATAGGCAATTCTAGCTTAAATTTGATGAAGGCACTCAAAATTTACCAGTACATTTTGATCGCTAACACACCCCTTGGTATGAAAATGTAGCCAACTATCTTGTAACAAGAAAGCTACCTCAAAGTATGTCCTCTCGAGAGAAACAAATAATTTTCCAGCTAAGTGCCAATTATATGTGGTATGATGATTGCTCATACCAAACTGGACCTGACTTGGTAATCAAAAGATGCGTTAGGGAGGATGAGATGCAGGATATTTTCAGAGCCTGTCATGATGGCCTATGTGGAGGGCATTTTTCTGACAAAGGACAACATACAAGATTCTACAGTTTGGCTATTATTGGCCAACCATTTTTAAATATGCAAAGAAATATGTGGCCAACTGCGACGATTTCCAAAGAATGGGAAAACTTACTGCAGTTGATGAAATGCCTCTCCAAGCCTAAGTAGTGATCGAACCCTTTGAAAAATGGGCTTTAGATTTTGTAGTACCTATCAACTCCATGTCTCGCAGGAAAAAGTACATCTTAGTCTGCACGGATTATGTAATGATGTGGGTAGAAGACAAGGCTTTGTATTCAACCAATGAACAATCTGTGGTAGACTTTATCTTTGAAGAAATTTTCACTCGTTTCGGTGTACCTCGGGAAATAGTCACTGACCAAGGAACACAATTCACCTCAAATTTGGTCAAGGCTATTACTGAACAGTATAGGATCAAACACAAAAAATCTTCGCCCTATCACCCCCAAGCAAATGGCCAAGTAGAATCAACCAACAAGGTGATAGAGGCTATCCTCACTAAGACTGTTCAACTGGATCAAAAAGACTCAGATGATAGGTTGCCTGAGGCCTTATGGGCCTTTGGGACAACTTGGAGAAATACAACAGGCCATACACCTTATGAGTTGGTGTATGAGAAGCAAGTACTACTTCCCATAGAGTTTCAAGTAAAAACCTTTAGAATTGCCATACAATTAGGGATGGATCTGAACGAAGCTAAAACACAGAGGCTATTACAATTAAATGAGATTGATGAGATAAGACAAGATTATCTACAAAGAACCACCCTTATAAAAGAACAAAGGACCAAATGGCATGACAAGTACATCAAAAAGAAGTCCTTCCAGTCAGGTGATTGGGCCCTCCTATATGATAGTAGATTCAAAATTTTTAAAGGTAAATTGTCTACTAGATGGTTGGGGCCCTATGTAGTTGATACATTTTATGACAATGGTTCAATAAGGATAAATACCATTGATGAGAATCAAACTCCCTTTGTCGTAAATGGGCATCGACTGAAGGTTTATCATAAGCCTCTATCAAAAGAGGATTTTGTAAAAAATGTTCTTCAAAGTTCCAAAATGCAACTGGTAAGCACGAGGGTCTCTCCTCCATCTGACCTACCATAGTAAGTTCAATTGCATGAATTAATTTAGCTATGTATATAAGTGTGTCATTAGATAGAGTTTTTTCTTTTATTTTTCAGATGTAACTAACAAAAACAAAAAAAGTTGGTGGTGTTCCCATGTAGACAAATGAATAAGGAGGACATTGACCAGATGGAGTCTTCTTTAAGTTTTCCAGACTCTTTAAAAATGAAAAAAACTAGCAAGAAGGAACTGGCCCAGGCTCGAGAAATATCTATGGGACAATATAAAGAGTTTTCTTTTAGTTTTTCAGGCTCTTTAAAATTGAAAACACCGGCAAGCAAAAACTGACCCGGGCTAGAGAAAAATCCACGGGATAGTATAAAGAGTTTTCTTTAAGTTTTTCAGAATCTTTAAAGTTGAAAATACAGGCAAGCATTGACTAATCTGGACTCGATAAAAATACACAGAAAAGTAGTAGTTAGGATTATTATTATTATTATTATTGTAATAAAAAGCAAGTGCCAATAGGAGCAGTGATCAACCTGGTTCTAAACATCTCAACAACTAGTCATCCAATTCCAGAATACCCTCTTGTCATAGAACTTGGAGTCCAGCCACCAAATTCTTTATGCCTTATTCCAATGCAAACTTAGAATTCCTAAGTGTTGGTATTTGTTCCATCTACATGGTTTTTCAGTGGAATCAGATCATAGAACACAAGTTATTTCTACAAGGCACTGCCACCAGGTACTGTGTCAAAATCTCTTCAAGCACCAGAATACAATGATCGCCTCTATGGTTATCCAATACCAATGGTCATTGTTGTGCTATTCCAGTACTGAACCATCTCCCTATGCTCATCTAGTACTAGACCACATTCGGTACTGAAGAAGGAACCCCGCGCTATTCTGGTACTGAACCAACTTGTTGTGCCCCTCTGGTACCCATGGTCATTCTTGCACTCATTTATTATTGAAGAGGGGACCTTGCGCTATTCTGGTACTAACCATAACTCTGCACTCAGGTGATCCAGTACTCAGGTAATCTGATACTGGTAATAAGGTGAATGGTAGCTCTAATCATGTTTCCAAGTTGTTGTTCGATTTTAGTACTAGGACATACAGATTCAACATTTTTTTTTCTTCGTTTTATTAAATAAATTAGACTGAATATGCATTAAACATATGGTTACTCTCGAATCATGACACAAGACCAAATTCATGCCTTTCTATTTATTTAGTAAATAAACCTCATAATCCCATGATTCACTAACGTGCCATATGAATGACTCGAGACCACATCTCTAGGTATATCAAACAATGATCCCGATGACGTCAGCCGATTTCACCCTCACGAGTCCCAATCGTAATGACCACATCCCTTTTCATCATTATCTAACACTCCTGTGAATGTGGTCTGACGACAAGTCTGTAAATCGTTAGTGGATTCAACCTGCATTACCATTTCATCATTATCACCTACGTGACCGTTGTAAACCAAATTTCCATTTATAAATGATCCTCTGGATGGATCTTCCATCCAGACGAGCGTTATTTACCATTTTTACTGTCACACCACTTACAGTCACACTATGATCCTGTGCCTTCATATCTTTGCATATTTTTCCTTGTCCAGTACTCTGTCACAGTCTACGTCTATCTGGTACTCCATCACAGTTTGTGTCTATCCGGTACTCAACCCTCGATCCTCTATCCGTGCCTAATACGCCCTAAAGAAACATTTTAAGCTAGAATGGGGGTCGACAGGCATGAGCCCATATTTCAATTATATAGGGAAACATCAGAATATCAAGCTTGTAGGGAAAAATATGAACAGGCCGCTTGGGTGCCATTTTTGGAAAATTTTAAAGGCCATCATGAAGAAGTATCTCTTGCTTTTGTGCAGACATATGATGGAGAAAGTGTGCAGTTTGGAGACATGAAGTTGACAATTACAGATGCCACTATAGAAAAATCCACAGGCCTCCCTATGGTTGGAGAAAAATACTTCAAGAGGGTGATCGTCAATAGGAATCTTTGTCAGAAATTCATCAAGCCAGAACATCAAGACCCCGTTTGGACTAAGGGAATCCCTCGAAGATACATCAAAGAGGAATATTGAACGATGCTCACAAGTTTGCAGAAATTTCTCACCTGCGAAGGGAGGTATGCAATAACCTTCATTTATCATTTGAAACTTTTATCACATTTCGAGGGAGGACCACAAATCGATTTTCCTCACTTCCTATGGATGAGTTTAAAGAAGATGGTGAGAGGAGTGAAATCAGTTTCCAAGAAACCTGAAACTAGCCTTCATCACCATGGCTTAATAAAACTTTTGGTTGTCCATGCTTTGAGGACACAAGGTTGTAGTTGGAAGCAACTACTCCAACATAATTTCTCTCAGGAAGGAATGGCCAAATCTGTAGAGGCACAGGAAGCATGAATACATAGTGAGGGGTCAAGCAAAAAGGAAAAGAAAGATAGAAGGAAGGCATCACGAAGTAAAGAAGACACTATTACACCCAACTCATCCCAACCTATTGAGAGATCAGAGACAAAAAAATATGTTGTAGGGGAACCTGCTGCATCTAGAAAGAAGAAAGCCACCCAGTCTCAGAAAATAAGTCCCATCTCGACTCAAAAAAGGCAAAAGAAAGAATCTGAGCTAGAAGGATGATCATATAGTTCTCTGAAGCAACCATTGGGTTATCTCTATAACCAACCAACTAAGTGGAGAAGACCCCCAACCTCAACATGCAGAGCAAGAAAAATCCTGCCCAGTTTAAAGTATCTAGGTCAGTCCTGAGTCCTAGAGATCAACAATCACAGATTAAGAAACGAAAGAAGAATACCGATCAATAGGAGATTTCACACATTATCTCTGAAGCAACTGTTGAACCCCCTCTAGAATCAGTTAAGGAATTAGAAAAGATCCCCGAGGTAGTTACTCTGTGTTCCCAAAAACAGGTTAGTGAGTTGAAAGAAACTGCTAAGATGACAAGTGGAAACAAAGGAAAGATCGAAAGGGGGAAGGCATGAAAGAAACAAATTTTAGAATCTACACCTCAATCTTCTAGGATAGAAATAAGGATTGGTCAATAGAGGTAGACTCCAGAACCCACACCTTGGGCCTTCAAGATAAAAATCAAATCGACACAGGAGAAACAAGTGTCCAGGCCTACAACTATTATTAATATGAAGAAGAGGAAGCTTTTTGAGGAAACTTCCACCCCCATTAGCAAACCCAAGGAAGTCTCACTTCGCATACAAAGGACCACCATAAGCATGGCCAAGAAGATAACAGTTCCATATATGCCTTATCCTCTAGGAGAACCCATGGATATCCCGAGTTCTCCAGAAAAAGGAAGTGGCTATGGAGCTATAGTAAGTGAAACAGAAGGGTTGGTGAAATAAAATTTGAGGGGTCTGAGAAAGGAAAAAGAAGCCCGAGAGGAGGTGACTAAGGAAACAATCACATCTAGTCCGGACAAGTCCCTAAACAAACAACAATTGATAGTGAAGATTGGGAAGATGAAGCAAGAAATTGAAGAGTACCAGGTATTGGATAGGAACATCAAGGCATAGAATGCACAATTAAAATAACAGAATGCAGAGATCCTTGCTAAACTCAACAAAGTCTTACGATTGATCCAATACACTAGAGTAATTAAGAAAGAAATGAGAAGCAAAGCTTCTAGTTTTAACATCCTGCAGCCAGAGAAATGACAGAGAATGATTCAATTTTGTAGAAAGTTTTTGAGTATCAGTTTTGATGATGTTGCACGAGGACCTACAATACCTTCAGCATGGGGGAAATGTTGAGTCTCCATTTTGACACTTATAATACCCTATATTACCTTGTATCTGAGCCCATTTTTCCTATGTTATAAACCTATACTTGACTGTTTCCTCCATAAACATGCCTGATGACCTTGTTCATGTACACAAGAGGTAACTTATGATTAAAGCATGATTTGTTTAATTTTCTTGAGTTAATTTGATTAAAATGCTTTATTTTGTATAATCCTAATCGTTTGACTCATGAGCAGTCTATTCCGGTACCTCAACATTCTGGTACTACAAATTACAGCACAATCCGGTACAAGGTCTATTCTGATACCCAAAGTAGTTTTGATCTGGTACTATCTACTCCGCATCCATTCCGGTACCAAGTCATGCGCTATTCCGGTACTTCCCGTGCATCTAAACTGGTACTCAGATCTGCATCTGTTTGTATTCCGGTACCAAACCCCTATTTCTAGAATTCACATGTTGAACTAGTATGTTGATGAAGATTTAGAGAATTCAGTTCGATCAAAGCCTCCAAATCAGTTTTCCAGATCACGATAGACTCCATCACTCATGCACTTCGTGTCAAGAGGATGGATTCCATCCCTAGATATTTGATGTAAATACCAATTGTAATGTTTTTAAAACTGTTTGATGCTTATCCTTAGATATTGATAGTATTGGCTCACCTTATTTATAAGGGATGCTGTATAGGCGACATGATAGTGGATGAATAAGGAATGTAATGAAGCAACTTGTCAGAACCAGATGATACATATTGTTTCTATGTACGAGATGATGAACTGCTGATTCAATTTACCAGTTGAAGTAATGAAAATAATCTACTGTGAAAATTCCTGAGTATGATTAAAACATTTTAGTTTGTTATCATTTTAGAGGTTCCTTGTTGGTTCGGCAAGGGACCACCGCCCCAACCAAGGTAAACCTCCATGTATATGATTTGTGTGATTGTGTGAATATTTCATAGTAGTGTGTTGTCAATGATTTTAAATCCATTTCAAGAGTTCAACATTAAGTCATTTGTTTTTGAATTGGTGTGAATAATCAGATGATAGATTGAATAGATATTTTCCTTTTCTAATATCGCAGTTTACCATTTAATTGTTTGAAGTGTGGGATTGTTAAGAAAATGATATTTTGAATTCATGATTGCAGTGTTTTCAGTATGTACATGAACCCGAAGACTTTATATCTCATCTTCATGTTCCATAATAAAGTCTTTCAATTATGTTGAACTGTTCCTTGTACTAAAGAAGGTTTGCTTGAATAGAACAAAGTGAGAATTGATTTCTGTTTCAAGAGTGACTAGAGTTGATTTTAATCATCGTTTTGATTACTACAGGAGACAAGATATTGAGTTCATCTCTCTAATTCATAAGCCTGGAATGAATGGACTTGTCACCTAAGAAGAATCCTTTGATTGATTGTTTTGCTTGAGAAGTTTTATTATCAATTTTCTCTTCTAAGTTTGAAGTTGTGAAGTATTATTAAGAACAGAGTGTTATGTTCTTAATTATTTCCTGCTTAAGCTATATACTACAGACATAGATAGGTTACATGTTCTCGGCACATATAGTGTAACAACTATTTTGATTATGAATCTCGAATTGACATATAAATGAGTGTAATATATTGAACATATTTATACACCAATACCTTAGCTCAAATATTTTTCCCATGAGGTAGTGCCTCCATTTCTTCAAGGTGTGTGCTATTGATGCCAACTCCAAATCATGAGTGGCGTAGAGCCTTTCATGCTCTTTCAATTTTATGGATTCAAAACATACCACAAATCTGTTCTGACTAAGGACTCCACCAAGTCCTTCTTTGCATGCATCTGTGCAAACCACAAAATCTTCATTCAGATATACAATTCTCATAATTGGAGCACTAGTTAACAATTGCTTCAATTGTTGGAAGCTCTTTTCACTCTTTGTTGTCCACTGAAACTTCACCCCCTTCCTTTGCAAGGAAGTGATCGGGTGAGAAATCCTTGAAAACCCTGCGATGAATATTCTGTAGTAGTCTGCTAGACCCATGAAGGATCTGACTTCTGTCACATTCTTAGGTGCTATCCACCCTTTAATGATCAAAATCTGGACCAGGGGGCAAAATTTTGCTCAATTTTCAAAGTGATCGGATTGCGACGAAAATGGTGCCATTGCGTCCGTCTCATCTTCCTGATTCCGGCGATATATTTACTTTTGCAAACAGAGTCCGTATGAAGGAGTTATCGCGATCTGTTCGCCGAGCCAAACAGGTAAAAATTAGATGCTGACTGTACCTGTCTGTATAGTCCGTACAGGACACGTGGCAGTTCCGTACAGGTCCATACAGGACACGTGGCGGCTCCAGGGCGTGACACGTGTCATGCATATTTGGCACTTTTGGCGTACGGTTTGACCAATCTTGAAGTGACACGTGTCACCACTGGAAGGGTGACACGTGGCACATGATGACGTCAGCATCCTGCGTGGCCCGAGATGACGTGGTAGGCCGTACATTCCGTACGATGGTGTGGAAGCTGAGTTGGCAGTGCTGAAGTGGCAGTTTATGATTAGTTGACAGTTGGACGAATTTGTTTGCGACACGTGGCATCATTTTGGCGAATGGAAAGGTGCCACGTGGCCCAATCAAGCCTTGCCACGTGGCACCAGTTTATTGGTTATTGGGTTATTGTTTGGGTTGATAAAATTATATTGTGTCGACCGGATTCGAACCGGTGACCTTTCCCCCCGGCATAGTGACTTGGCGCGGCCGCCCGACCATTGGGCCACGGGTTGTTGCTTATTTGGTATGTGCCTTTTAATATATTTAAGTTCAAATATGTTTGCATTGGGCGGGGGGTCGGGCCGGGGCTTAGCCCCGACCCGTGGTCATATTACCTTTACATGTGACCCTGTTATAATGCGTGCAGGTTATATTATATTGCACGGGTTTCAAACTATATGACCATGTTTTAAATATATATTGCGCGTGGAGTAACCATAGCCCGTGGACTATTGTGTTAATACATTTTGCGCGCGGGTGTTAGTTTCATTACACCATATGTTAAATAACTGTGTTATATATGTAACCGCAACCATATAATTTATGCGCCTTTTGTAACGGTTATGTTATGGTTGGAATGGCGCGCGGTTTGAATGTGGTTTCAAACGGTTGGCACGGTTTTAAAACCGTTAGCAACTTTTTCTTTTATCCGGAGGTCACATGGACCATGTGCTCGAGTGCTAGGCGGTTGGGGGCTGTAGGCTCCCTAACCGTCCTACAGTTTGCATGGTTATTCCGAACCGCTCGGTGCCGGGTTTAAACACGCGTTTTGGAGCATGTTCCAGGTTTATGCACACAGAGGTGCGTTTTGTAGAGCCAGTTCCAGCAAAGTTGAAGGAGGAAGATGGAGGAGGCCTAACTTCTTCATCGTTTGGCCGATTGAGGTGCCGTAAAAGCCCAACCAGGGGTTTTTGGACGTGATGGATCCATTGGTGCCATTTTCACAGCCATTTGAAGACTTCTTCAGCAATTTTTTCACCATTGAAGTTTCAGGAAGCTCCAAGGAACTTCAAGCCCTCTTTGATGGAGGACATGGTTTGGTGAGCCTATATTTGTTTTCTGTGATTGAATAATCATTTTTGGCTAATCGATATGCTCTGGACACATTGGGACAGGTTTCAGAGGCTTTTGAGGACTTTTATAGGTGTTTTTTCCAAAGAGAATCTCAGGGAAGCTTATGGCCACATGTAGAGGAGGTCATGCCCGGATGAGCCATGATCCGTTTTTAGAGTTGTATTAGTCATTTTTGGGGTTTTATGTGTTTTGATCTCAATGGTGCAGTCTGTTTTTCCATTTGAGTTGAGCAGCAGCTTGTAAAATAACTTTTGACTAATTAATCCCAGAGAGCCAAGTCCATTATGGAGGCTCAAGGAGATGTAGCCCGGAGGGGGGTGA
>ML851175.1:4302-35621 GCA_009831015.1 Picea engelmannii
ATATAATTCATGCATGAGGGGAATATGGAGGAAAGAAGGGGGGAAATGCCACACATGTGAAGGGAAAGAGAGTGTTATGGGTTCATTCTTATATAAAGGAGGAGATAAATAAAGGGAATCAATGTGCTTGTGGTTTAAAGGTGAGGTTATATGCATGGAGGAGGGAAAAATAAACCCAACTCATTCTCAAACACTAAATTTAGCCATGATATGCATGCATTATCCAAATAGTAGGAATGTGACATATTTTGTAGGGATTTAGCGTTTAAGAGAAATTTAAGGGGAATTAACTGGAATTGATTGCATGGAAAGTGAGTTAATGACGAGTGAGAGAAAGTTAGGAGATAAAATTAAGCCTTGATTTCTCAATCAACTACATGGGATTTCCATCTCATCTATATGCCCTTCCTTAACTTTATTTAATTCTCATTTAATTATTTTACCTTGGAAAGTGTTCCCTATCATTAAGTAATCTAAAGTATATGCCACGTGTCACACTAAATCACCACCACATTTTTGAATTTTACCTTGCCACTTTTGCCTCTCGAGCCAACCACCCCTGCTATAAATAAAAACTACTGAAAATAGGTAGGAAACTATAAAAAAGTCCAAGATGACTAGGAGAACATTGCCATATCTTATGTTACCCCCAGGATAGGGGTAACTAAGGAGATCATGTATTGATCCCCATATGTAGCAGACATGGAGTTCCAAGAGTTATATTGACTAGCAGGCCTAACAATGTCCCTGCTATTCATGTTGATCACCACTCATAACTAGAAACAAAGCAATATCCACTACATTGACTTGGGCCCAGAAGAGAACAAGTTTTTCTTGATGAGGTAACAAGTATGTTTCTATGGTAAGTGTCACTTTAATATTTGAAGCATTTTAACATGTTGCAAAGAATCCTTTCCTGATTATGGAACGTTTTCCTAGAAATTATACCTTTTTCCTAATTTCACCTTCGTGGTTCTCATTGTGTCCTATAAATTTGGTCACCTTAGGGAAAATATTTTCTATTGAGTAGTCCCTTAATGGGTCATCATACCATTCCCATTCACTCTTACCACTTTTCACATGTCTCCCCCACATTGCCTCATCGTTTTTGTTTTTAGGCTCACTGACCCAATAAGGGATTGTACCTCATTTCATGGGAAGAAGGGGCTAAAGGCCCATAGGTGTTGTATCTAGAAAAAGTTAAAATCCAATAATTATCCTTCCATATGCTCTCCCTAAGGTTGTGAGAGAAATGAAGTGCTACTCCATAAAAATCAAGGACATGTAAATAACATAATTAATAAATGTCCCTCTTGTTGAGGAAATACATTTTGTGGTGTCTCTTACTTTCCATTGCATATGGAACCATATGTGTTTCTAGTTCTCAGTGGCATTGCAATACTCTTTACTTTTCATTGCACATAGTACTCAATTTTTTGGACCTTAATCAATTAATTTCAATAAAGGGGCTTGGAAAAAAATTTCATCGTGGACGAAGGGGAACACATCCTCCACAAAGGAACCCATAAATAACACAATATGAACCCTTGAATTTCAAGAACCCCATTCCTAGAAGTCTTACACCAATACACCTCATACTCCCCACATGACTTAGATAGGTTCTTCTTGGAAAACATCCCTTGAACTGGTAGTTGGCCTACCCAATAAGGCACCTTGACAACCTTACCATACCTAAATTGGCAAATATTATAAGGTCTTTGAGAATTTTTTTTAATTTGAAAAGTGGGGTTTGATGCACATGTTTGGGTGGTTCTCTTATCAGATGTGGCATACTTGGCCTGATTCATATGATTTGTGGACCTGTAGAGGGAATACTTATTTTTTTTGTACTACCTTTCCTACGAGATGGATGTTAGACCCACATCTAGGGCTCCATTTGATGATGGACATCCCACCTTGATGATGGAGGACATTTATTTTGGAGGCATATTCACATTATTAGTGATTGAGAATCCACTATTCTCCACTAGAACATTGGCCATTGAAGGCCTAGACATCGTCCTCCTATCCCTTTACATAACATAGGGGCTAGGGTTTGATGGTTCACATGATGATTTCATGGCAAGAGGGACTAGCATGGACCTTGGCACATTAGAGAGTGACATATGGCCTTTGGAGGCCCAACATTCCACACTTACATCCTTGATTTCACTCCTATCATCCTAACATCACCCTATTAAGGAATGATGTCACCCTCTTTAGTGTTTTGTTTTATGTAAAAAATTATTTAGTAAATTGGGAGAATAATTTGAGTGGTTCAACCATGTTTTATTTTTTTGTTGACAATTGTAAGTGGAAAAATAGGTCAGGGAGTTTCCATATAAATAAACCTCCTTGACATTTCATTTCCACAACAATTTTTTCTCACCTTTTTTAGAGAAAAGTCTGAAATTTCCTCTCTATTGGGGTTATTGGATTTTTTTACTCTTGTGTTATCTCTTTGAGGACAAGTGTGGATCATTATTTGGTAATTTTTCGAATAATTTTCTGAAATTAGGGTTCACTCTTATCATATCTTTGTGAAGTAAATAAATTTCTGCAATTTCATTTCATGTCATTGAATGTTTATGGTAAATTGTACTTGTTCATATTGAAGATTTGTCTTGGTAAAACCCTAAGAGAGGATCATAAGTGCTTCCTCCTCTCACAAGGTTAATTTCTTCCATAATTTGTGAAGGAAATCCTACCTAGTTTAAGCTCCTAAATCCCTAAAGTGATAGAACTTTAGGATTTTGATTTTGGACTCTTGATTGTTACATATTTGAAGAACTTAAGAAGGGAAAAAAGGATTCTATATACCAAAAGTGATTTCACTCCAGCGACCCTTCTCTTTAAGGCTTGAAATCTAAGGCCCTAATGTGCTAGCACCTTAGATTTCAAACCATGCCTCTTAGATATTTCTACTATCATCTCCAAAACATATTTTATTTTTGTTGTAAGAGACTCAATATCCCTAAGGAACTAATAAATTAATCTCTCTTGTGGTGAAAGTGATAAAAAAACTCTTTCATTCAATCTCTCAAGATATATACTAACACTACTAACGCTAACTAAAACTAATTCACTTGCAAACTTTCTATTGTTACAAAAGATTTTATACAACCATCTGAATGCATTATCATTTGTTGCATACATTGATGTAAAGGTGGCCTAACATACCCATAAATTGCATTAAATAATTTGGTATTAATATACTAAGTTTATGCTAAATTTTCATTGTCAATTGTTTCATTTCTAACCCATATTTACTGTTGTTTTTACAAACTTGTGCTAGATGTTACAAACTATTGTGTTGTTGCAATTGTGTACCAACTATAGAAATTTTACATTGTCTAGTGACTTATGAGGTTCTAAATGCATATTTATACATGGAAATAAGTCATATATATTTTGTAAGTGTTCTTGTTCCGGGTAGGTATTGATACAAACTTCATACCTCTTTTTTGTCATGTCGCCATTTTTGGATTCCCTTATTATGCGATTAAAGTTATTTTAGGAGGCTTGAGTCAGCCAGGTCAAAGGGGTGAGACTAGGTCATCAGTGAAAACATATGGTTTGGAGGAGTTTTATGGGACCAAACTTAGGTTATTTACCATTATCCATCATCGGGATCATTTCCGCACAACTTGTTCTTAGTTTCATTGTACTCTGTTTATTCCTGTAAAACAAGGTTATTATTAGGTATATTTTAATTAATTACACTAAATGTACTATTTGGAGTTTTTTTTTGGAGAAATACCTTAGTGTAATAGATTTTTGGAATAGGATGCGATGATCAAAACTAACTTTCAGTGGTCGCAGAAGTTATGAAGGAGAATTAATCACTTTTTGGAGTAAAAAGGTTTATTAAATTAATAAAGTGATTTTATGAGAAATAGTTAAAGATGAATTAAAAATAACTTCAGGGAAAAAGGTGATAGGGGCTCATATTCTCTCATTATGTTGATGATTATTTTGATATTTATTTGGAGATAGCTCTTCGATATTTTCATGGGTTTTTGGAAAAAAACCCTTGTTGATAATTAGTTTCAGTGATGAAAGATTCCACCCTAGCTAATTAGTTGGAGAAATCACTCAGGTTTCTCATAGGTTTTTCATTGTATAAGGAATATCTATCACTTTTTCTAAGTAGTGTGGGTATTTGCAGAGTTTTTTGTGGCATTAGTGAGGGCCAAACCCTCCATCTTCAGATTGTGAGCATTTATATCAAATTTGTGGGTGTTTGCGGAGATCATTGAGTGCATATATAACTTTTCATTATTGTTTCCTCTATTCTTATTGGTGTTACAAATAATAAATCTCTATGGTTTGGGATAGTGTTAGGGCCCTAACCCACACATAGGTAGAAAAATATATTCATATGTCATAAAGGTCAATATTAATAAGGCCTTTCAATAAAATAGAATAAGGCGGATGTAAGAAGACCTAATAGAAGCTTTCGCTTCTAGAAGGATCTTCCTCTAGATGCTTCTTTTTAGTATAAATAGGATTCGAGGGTATGAGAACCCTATCTTGGATATTATTGTAATATATCTCTGCTCAACTGGAGGTTTCCCCCTCGAAGAGGCCCGTTAACATTGCTTTCAGATTCAAAGTGTTATTTATGTTATTATTCTCTTATCATTTCAGTCCTATTGTTGTGAATGTTCTGATTATATTGTTGTTAATCTGCCATTTCTATCATTTTATTTATGTTCTACATACATTTTATATGTGGTATATTACAAGTGGTATCAGAGCACTTTCCTCGGCAGAAAGTGTGGGTTAAATTATTTTTCAGGGTAGAGACATATTCCGACGTATTTAAGCCACATAGATCTGTCGTTACACGCATAAAACCATGGTTGAGGGATTCATACATGCAGGAAATACATGTGGTACTTAAGCGCACCTCCGTTGGCCACCCTTTTAACCCCTGTTGGTACCCCTTCGAGTGGTAGTGCATCAGACCACACCTGTGTACGGATTGACCTAGATTACTTGAAGCCCTCTTTAGATAAACTGATTGGCTGCCTGACTGCTATAGTGTCATTGAGAACAACACTAGGGAAGATACTCTCTAGTATCTGGGTAGTCGGGTAGTACGGCTAAGGATACGGTCTATCCTCCTTAGTTAGTGCCCTAAGATATTGGGTCGAGTACTACTGTTGGACCACACACGTATATCAGAGAGCTATAGTATAGGGAAAACCCTTGTCTATAGAACCCTTGAATACCTAACCCTTGGGGATAGAAACATAAACAAATTAAAATAGACAAGATCTATTGTCGCACAACTATGTTCGGGTTGCCAAGTAAATACACATTTCTTTATGTTTAAGCATTTGGGAATTTCCTCTCTACAGTATTTTTCAGACCAGAGTATAACTCCATTGGAGAATTTCCATTGGATTCATCTCTTCTCCCTTATCACATTCATCCATATCATTTTTCGATAAAAAAATTTACCCCACCCACTCCTTTTCATTTCCCCCATCCTCATGGCCCATACCTATAGCCAAGACTTGGAAGCTTGCTTCAACACCTTGCAATCTGGTCTCATCAAACACCAACAAGAAGTGAAACAACTCAGTGCCAATGTTGTAGCCATCAATATAACCATGCAGTCCTCAATGGAGGAAATCAAACAAGACCTCACCACCCAGCTTGAATCAACCTTTTCGACACTCTGCACCAAATTGCATATCCCTACAGATAACCCTTCCTCTTCCTCACCTCCACATCCTAAAGGTGACCATTCCTCTCAGTCCAATAACTTTCAGAACCATCACTTTCAATGTGACCTACGCCTTTCGTGGGTGGATGTGACCAAATTTGATGTCTCAAACCCCATCGGTTGGGTAACCCAAATGGAACATTATTTCTCTTTATACGGCATTATAGATGTCTTGACCAAACTCCAGTATGGTGGTCTCCATCTAGATCAAGAACGGTCGCAATGGTGGAAATGGACAAAAACTTCTCATCAAGGGTATATTTCTTAGACACACTTTGTGGCAAAGCTTTATGAATGCTTTGACACTGACACCAACCATTTGGGCTGTTTGACAAAGTTGAAACAATTAGGAACAGTGGAAGAATTTATAGCTACCTTTGAGTGCTTGGCTTTTAGAACAGAGGGCATGTCTGATGCCTTTTTCCGAGAGTCTTTTATCAACAGCCTCAAGGATGAGATTTGGGCCCATGTCCTCATGACTCGGCCTCAGATTTGGGTGAAGGCTACTAAAAGAGATAAAGAAGCACAACAGGTTGTATCCTCTCAAAATCGAAAACCCTCCTTTATCCCTCGCCCTAAACCAGTAAATCCCACTACTCCCTCTGCTCCACTAAAAATCCAAAAATTGACCAGGGATGAAATGCATGAATGCCAACTCAAAGGCCTTTGTTATAACTATGATGACAAATATTTTCTGGACCACAAGTGTGAAGAACAAAATATTTTTATTTCCATCTCCAAGGATATTTCAAAAGAGGATGTAGAAACTCCCCTTGTGTCTGAGTCACCTGAATCAACTAACATAACCCATCTCTCAAACCCCCCAGAAGTAGAACCGGTCATTTCCCTCAATTCTCTCACTGGATTCTCCGCTCCCCAAACCATCAAGCTAATCGATTACATCATGCATTGGAAGGTCATTATTCTGGTTGATAGTGGAAGCACCGATAATTTTATTCATCGCCGCATTGCCCAAGAAACTCATTACTACATCCATGCCATCAATAATTTCCAAATCATGATTTCGAATGGTGGTTCCATGAAATGTGGAGGGCATTGTGAAAATGTGTGTCTCCAAATTAGTGACTACCACCTGGAATCCCATATGTTTTCTATCGACATGGGAGGTTGTAACAATGTGTTGGGTGCATACTGGCTAAGGACTTTGGGTCCCATTCTCATGGATTTTAAAGACTTAACCATGCAATTTGACCAGGAGGGCCACCAATATAAGTTCCAAGGAATCACCTCTAGTTCACCTGAGATCATTAGTTCCCATCGCATGGAATTTTTTCTCAAAAAAGGTCATTCTGGTGTTATCGCCCAACTCCATGCCATACAAGGAACAGAGACACCCTCAGCCCCGCAAGACCTCCAAGACATCCTTTATACACATCAATTGGTCTTTTCCACTCCCCAAGGACTCCCTCCTTCTCGTTTTGTTCATGATCATTCCATTGCCCTTGTACCCAAGATCCTTCCTCCCAATATTCGTCCGTATCGTCACCCCTTTTCCAAAAAAAATGAAATTGAGAAAATGGTCCAAGAACTCCTTAATGCAGGCATTATCTGCCCTAGTACGATCCCCTACTCTTATCCTATGTTCATGGTCCTAAAGAAAAAAGGTTCTTGGCAAATGTGTCCTGACTTCTGTGCCCTCAACAAACTTACCATCAAAGACAAATTCCTCATTCCTGTCATTGATGACCTCCTGGATGAATTGAGTGGTGCCCAATTATTCACTAAGCTGGATCTTCATTTGGGATACCACTAGATACATATGAAAGAGTCATACATTCCCAAGACTTCCTTTAGAACTCATGAGGGCCACTATGATTTTTTGGTCATGCCCTTTGGCTTGTGTAATGACCCCTCCACCTTCCAAAGCCTCATGAATCATGTCTTCTGTCCTTTTCTCCACCATTTTGTCTTATTTTTATTTGATGATATCCTCATCTATAGCAAAACCTATACAGACCATCTTTTTCATGTGGATAGAGTTCTCCATCTACTCTCTCAGCATCAATGTTTCCTAAAACGGTCTAAATGTGCTTTTGGCGCCTCAGAAGTAGAATACTTGGGTCATCTGGTTGGCAAGGATAGCGTCAAGGTGGATCCTAAAAAGATTGAAGCTATACAAGACTAGCCTCACCCAAAGACACTTAAGATATTGCATTTATTTCTGGGCTTAACAGGGTATTATCGCAAGTTTGTTAAGAATTATGGGAAGATTGCAACACCTCTCACTACTCTCCTCAAAAAGAACTCTTTCACTTGGATTCCAGCCATTGCTCAAGCTTTTCAAACCTTGAATATGGCCATGTGCACCACTCCAGTCCTCACACTTATCGAATTCACAAAGACCTTTGTGTTGGAATGTGATTCCTCAAGGAAAGGAATTGGTGTTGTCCTTATGCAAGAGGGTCGACCTTTGGCCTTGACCAACAAGCAACTATCTGAAATAAATCTGGGCAAATCCATCTATGAAAAGGAAATGTTGGCTATTATACATGTCGTTGATCTGTGGCACCCTTATCTATTGGGGCAACGTTTCCAAATTAGGACAGACCATCAAAGCCTCAAGTATTTTATGGAACAATGCATTTCCTCCTCAGAACAACAAAAATGGGTGACTGATCTCTTTGGATATGATTATGAGATCATTTACAAGAAAGGCAAAGACAATGTGGTTGCGGATGCACTTTCCCACAAATATGAATAAGAAGGATTCCTTTTTTCTCTTTCATTCATTATCCCAGATTGGCTCTAAGTCATTCGCCTGGAATGGCTACAAGATCCAAAAAGTTCCCAGTTGATCCAATAATTGCATTCCAATGCTCTAGCTTCCCAAGGGTACTCTTAGATCCATGATGAACTTCGATACAAAGGCCGTTTTTATTTAAGTAAACAATCAAATCTTAAATGCATGGTACTTTCTAAACTTCATGCTACACCCACAGCAGGGCACTTTGGGTTCACCAAAACCTATGATAGGGTCAAACGTTCCTTTTTCTGGGATAGTATGAAACAGGAAATTCGTAATTTTGTCATTGAATGTGATGTATGTCAGCATAACAAGGGAGAAACAGTCAAATATCTGAGCACACTACAACTGCTCCGGATTCCACCTGCTATTTGGAAGGATATCTCTATGGATTTTATTACTGACTTACCCAAATCGGGAAATAAATCAGTCATCATGGTGGTTGTTGATCACCTTTACAAGTATGCTCATTTCTACACCCTTCAACACCCGTTTACAACATCCACAGTGGCTCAAATTTTCATGGATCAGGTATTCAAGCTTCATGGCATGTTGCACTCTATTGTTTTTTATCACAACCCAACTTTCACAAGCAATTTTTGGCAAGAGTTGTTCAAGATACAAGGCACCGAATTGCATCTCAGCACAACTTATCATCCCTAGACTAATGGACAAACGAAGTTTTTCAACAGGTGTTTGGAAACATATTTAAGGTGTTTTTCCTTGGAAAAGAAAAATCAGTGGGCTCAATGGTTACCCCTAGCTCAATTGTGGTACAACACTTCATACCATACAGCTACACACATGACTCCTTTTGAAGCAGTATATGGATAGAAGCCACCTTCAGTTCTCTCATACTTACCAGGTGCCTCAAAGGTCCAGGCGGTTGACCTAACACTTACAGCTCGAGAGGCTATTCTCCATACACTCAAAGAGAATTTGGTCATGGCACAGAATCACATGAAAAAACAAGCAGATCAAGGTCGCTCTGAACGTCAATTTGCAGAAGGGGATTAGGTGTTTCTTCGACTGGAACCTTACAAGAAAACTTCCCTCAAGGCCGAGCATTGTCAGAAGCTAGCACCCAAATTTTATGGTCCTTATACTATTCTCAAGAGTGTGGGACAAGTAACCTATTAGTTATCTTTTCCTATCCATTCAAAGCTACATCCTTTTATTCATGTTTCATGCTTAAATAAGGTGATTGGAGCTAAGTGTCAAATTCAAACCAACCTTCCATTTGGCTACAACTAGAAGCAGTTTTGGACCAGCGTAAGCGTCGCCTACATGAGAGAACCATCAAGAAAGTGCTAGTCCAGTGGAAAGATAAAACTCCAGTAGATGCCACTTGCGAACTAGCTACCATTCTGCAACAATTTCCTCATCTCAAGCCTTGAGGATAAGGTTGTTTTTAAGGGGGCAGAAATGTTAGGTTCCTAACCTGCATATAGGTAGAAAAATATATTCAGATGTAATAAAGGTCAATATTAATAAGGCCTTTCAATAAAATAGAATAAGGCGGATGTAAGAAGACCTAATAGAAGCTTCTACTTCTAAAAGGATCTTGCTCTAGATGCTTCTTTTTAGTATAAATAGGACACGAGGGTATGAGAACCCTATGTTGGATATTATTGTAATAGAGATCTACTCAACTGGAGGTTTCCCCCTCGAAGAGGCCCGTGAACATTGATTTCATATTCAAGGTGTTATTTCTTTTATTATTATCTTATCATTTCAGTGCTATTGTGGTGAATGTTCTGATTATATTATTGTTAATCTACCATTTCTAGCATTTTATTTCTATTCTGGATATATTTTATATCTGGTATATTACAGATAGGATCACAACAAACTTAACGACACCAATAAATATACTCAAATCTCAAGTATGCTAGATAAATGGAAATTCCAACAAAAGAAAGCATAGAAGCCTACCTCTTTTGGACATTCTTATGAGAACACCGTTGAGCTCACAATCCAATGCTTGATACCTTCAACTTGTCCTCAACATCCAATATACATAAGAATATGGAAATTGTATGAAATGTTAGCATATAAACTAGCATAATCCATTACCATGTATAACAAATTTACCCATGGAAAATAATATAAACATTTGCAACATATAATTGGACTAGAAAAGAGTATTTCTATTAGTATAATCAACAGGAGTACATAGGTGACAACCTCCTGTATCAACAACTTGTCGAAATCGAGAAACTAATCCCATCCACTTGGGCCTTCACCACTTCAATCCTCCACAAGGAAAGCTCACATGTTCTTGGAGTAATTTGGTTCCTCCTTCATAGGATAGGGAGAGCTTGAGGGTTGAAAATAAGGAGAGTTCATACTTAAAGGGATAAGGGATGTAGAATCAAGGATTTAATATGAAGGAAAAATTGTCCAGAGAATACTTTCTCCCTTCTTCAAGGCTTGTATATGGCTCAATTTATATCCTATAAAGGGAATTAAAGGGTTGAATCAGAATGTTTCTAGCATATGAGAGGCCAAGGATCATGGATCCTGTGACTTGACATGGAGAATACAAAATATTTTGAATTTTGAGAAAAAAACCCAATGTACGCTCAGTGTAATGCAGAAACTTTCATATATGCAAGTTGTATAACTATAGCTTGCATATATGTACACAATTTTGAATTTTTTACATTTTACTGATAAAAATGGGGAAATTAAGTCTGCAAAAGGAAAGGGTAGGCCACCAAAGAATGATGCATAGGGTGTGGAAAAAATTTCTATAACAAATTCCCCTAATGTGTGAGGTCAGAGGAGAAATCACATTGGATGGAATACATTACAATTCCCAAAACTGGAGTAGTGAGGACCCAACTGGAGGAACTAGTCTCCTATCATAATTCTACTATACATATTGAATTTGTACACATGGCTTCCAATATGAGGTACAATGTAGATCCTTGTGCGTATATAGAATATAAATATTCATGGCCATGAATAGGAAATAAAAAGTAGACATATTCCATAGGTGGTCATAGGAAGAAATAAAACACAGTGGACTCCAGTCTCAAAATCAATTGAAGATATTTGTATAAAATGAAGTACAATCTAATGTTCCATTACAACTGAATTCGTTTAGGACTAGTGCGATGAGAGAAAACAATAGGTATGATGTGTTGCTACTGTGAGTATGAGGTCTTCTACACTAGCCTCCTATGTTGCAAGTCTGCATCATGTGAATAAAGTAGTTGAAGTCAAGCACAATGAGACTTTGTTTGATTACTGGTCATTGATGAATACCATTAAAAAATGTGATACAACCCACCGATGATGAATTTATGTGTCAAGGCACTAAGTATATTCAAAAAGTGTGAATAAAGGTGTTGAGGTGAAACCCCTGAAGAATCCATTGAGTAGGAGACATTAATGTATTCCCAACTGTCGATGATGAGAGAACCGACCACTCATGGCTGCAAGCCTCTAGGTACTATTATGACTCTATATATTGATTCCAGAATAGATAAGATGGATTCGATGGAATGATATTCACCGAAAGGAGGGAATTAAGGTATCCCCCATCATCTAGCGTGAGGTACAAGGAAACACTTGATTATTAGGAATAAATCATATGAACATGATATGCATGAACCAATGACTAGGTGCATCTCTCATGTGCACCATATGCAAGTAGTAAACAAAAGAGACCCTCTGAACAGAAGACAATAATAAAAATTGTCGAAAGAGGTGACAAAAACACCAATAGGGTCTAATGGAATCCAAGACACTGCATGAATCACAATGTGTGAATATATTTCTTTTCGTCGAACACAAGGGACACCACCCATTCAATGACCAATAAAGAGATGCCATCTGTTGGGTTCAAGGTCACCTATCGATGGTGAAAGTAGGCCTAGGGTGGAAGGTAGGACAAAAATATCATGTGATTTGAAGATTCACTTGTAAAGGGATGGTCAATATGCAAAGTCAACAATTATGAGGAGTGTTCGGCACAGGTTTGGAATTCCTTTGAAAAATAGCATGATCCATAGGGATAACTCATGCAACATAGAATCAATACTGAACATTGAAAAAAGTTTGTGATGCAGGAGGCATCGACAAACTCTCCATAGGGACTAGAAGAATAAATAGTTGAAGGAGTAAACTCTGAGTAATGAGTTCATATTCCTAAGGGCATACTAAAACAAAAACTTTGATGAATGGACTCAAAACATTGTGCTCTGTTCAAAAGGCGACACGACTGTTGTTGATACAAGATAATACTCTTTTCCCTCTATTCTTTTTTTGTTTTTCGATTTTTTTTTCTTTTTCATATTATTAAATACTGAAAAAGAATAAAAGAGTGTTATAGTATAGTGGAGGAAATAAGTTTCGCGGGAAATAAAACTAGTTCTAGAGTGAAAGGAAAGAATGTGTAGGATAAGGAAACTCGAGGGATACTTCCTCCATGAATAAGGTGTCAATTCACAAAGGCAATGATTAGAAGATAGGAACTTCATAGGAACACATAAGAAATTGATTCAACAACAACATGTTGAAGATGACATTAAACCTATAAGAATGAGCAGTTAATATGCAATGCAGTTACAACTCAACTTCAGGAAGTAGTATTCCAATAGTGTTATTTTTCATAAATTTGGTCTCCTGAGCCCGAAAAATTGTAAAACAATACCAAGGAGAAATATTATAGTCAATGTTGACTGGAGTATTCATTTTTTCGTAGTTAGTCCATTAGATCCAAAAAAGGGGTAAAATTATAATGAATACATCTTCTTTCAAATCCATTTAATGAGTGTGAGATTAAACAATCTCACTCGGGAATATTTTCATTTTTAGAGAGTCTGAACAGAGCTTAACTGAGAGTCCAGAATGTAATGGAGGGAGTCTCATAGGTAGTAGCCAGAAAAAGATTGAGTAGAAGACATGAGGCTTGAAAACAATGTCATGGTGGTACTAAACAAGAATCCCAAGTCTATGAAAGTAATTCAAAATGGATGCCAAACTATGAACAAGGTTCTAACTAGGGAAACCATGAACAATAGGATCTAACATGTAAATTACAACACTTCTTAACAACAAAGGAGGTTATGTGGTGAAACTTAGTGGGTTTGATCCTAAGGTTGAAAGAATCAAGAAATGGATGATGCAAAAATTCATGAAGGGGGAAATCTAACCTATATTCTAGTTTTGATATCATTACCTGTCAAAATGGATCGAAATGGAAGAAAAAGTATCTATTCCCCCAACATGGATTACAGTAGTTGGTGGTTTGTATTCAACGTGACATGCAAGGGTTATTGGCAGGTCTCCAACATGACTTCCAAGGGTTTGTGAGTAGACTCCAACATGATTCACAGAGGTTGGTGACTTGACACCAATATGACTAGCAGTGACTGGACCATTTCTCCCATCATGAATTCTATAGGATGGTTTCTTTCGCTCATCATGACTAGAAGAGGCTAGTGACAAATATCCAATGTGACTAGCATAGGTTGGAATAATAGTGCCAATATGACTCATAGTGAATGGAAGTTTTCTCCCAGCGGGACTTGCAGAGGCTAGGTACTTTCCCCCAAAATTACTAGAAGAGGTTGGTGACACGTCTCCAATGTGACTATAATAGGTTGGATACTTAGTGTCAGTATGACTCGCAATGACTAGAAATTTTCTCCCAACATGATTTGCAGAGGTTGGTTGCTTGCGCCTAGCATGACTAGTAGATGATAGTGAAATGTCTCCAATGTGTCTAGAAGAGGTTGGCTAATTAGTGCTAGTATGACTTGCAGTGACTAGAATTTTTCTCCCAACATGACTCATAGAGGCTAGTTGATTTCCCCAAACATGACTAGAAGAGGCTAGAAACATGTCTCCAACTTGAAAAGAAGAGGTTGGATACTTAGTGCTAGTATGACTCATAGTGACTAGAATTTTTCTTCGAGCATGACTTGCAGAGGCTAGAAGCTTTGCCCCAACATGACTATCATAGGCTAGTGATAGGCTTGATGGATAGTTCATGACATAAGGATTGTATCACATGCTTCAAGAGATGAGGAAACTATTGGCGAGGTTGATATCGCTCCATGATGAATCAAAACTCATGATGCAATGCAAAAACCTAAGGCAAACTAATATACAAAGAGCACACTCCTAAATAAAACTAGAAGCCAATGCATGCAAAAAAGAGAGGGTGGATGAAAATGGGCCTACCAAACTAAAGAATGTATGCATCTCCCACAAGGGGCTTGAGACTCTCGAACAATAGATCGAAGGTAAAAAAATTAGTTATAAGGACCCTCATGGAATTCATAGCACGATCGATGAGACCCCTTCGAAGAGAAGATCCTCCATAAAGTCTGTGTGTTTTCTGATCCCTATCTGACTCAAGGTACCTACAGAATAACCCCTGCAAGTAACCTATGTGGATACCTAGGATGGGAAACTAAGGTCACCGTAATATAACCAATTTTTAGTTGTATAGTCACAGGTTAGGTCCACCATATGGGCACAATAGCTAAGTTTGAAACTCAAGAAGCACCAAGGTACCCCAAGAACCCCCAGATACAAACAGAATGACAAAAATATCTTCGATGCTAGGAAGGTATTAGAGGGATATCTTTGCAAATAAATTTATGCAACCTCGTGCTTAACTCCTGTTTTAGTGGAGTCTCCCAAGAACACCAATTATAAAATGGATTTATCCACTCCATGGATAGACACCTATGTTGATATTTTGTAGCCTTGGAGAATTTTACTCACAAAATCCTATTCAAAGGCCCTAAATCCTAAACTTGTTTGTGTACCTTAAAAAATAAAATATTTCTAATCAATTTTGATTATTGAGCATTAATTTTAATGGATTCTACTTAGTCATGAGGTACGTTTGTGAAACTAATGTTGTTATGACTCAACAAGTGAAAGAATCACATGTAAAAACATTATTGAGTACTAGTATTGTTTTCTAAAAGAAATGGTATGCTTCTTAATGCCATGCACAAGATGAAGTCTCTTCAATTTCAATGGCAATGCAATCTTCCCTAAAATTCCAGGACTAATGCAATCTAGACAAAAGTTCAAATGCTTCAAATGAAACGGATTTTTTTTTGTATTTTCACTATAGGAAAATGAAAATGCGAAAACCATAGATATATATATTTGTATTTTCAATATAAAGGAATGAAAATGAAAACCTAAACTAATAACCTCTCAGATATACCCTACTGCAAGAACAAGAATACAATCCAAGTAGGATACCAATAAGCTACTAGTCAAACCTAAATGCAAGGACTAAAAATGAGAAAAAATACAAGGAACAAGTTTTCCAAAACTTTAACAAAAACACAAATTCCTATCACTCTACAAGAACTCAACAAATAGAATAAATACCAAAGAAGACTTAGCAACACTCAGAACCCACCCAACAAACACCAAATTGATCCTAGAAGGCTTAGAAAAATATGTATGTGACTATTCTGGGAACAAGCATATGTACATGCCCTAGACATATACAACCCGCATATGTACGCGATTGTTCATGAAAAAATTGTGTATTTCAAGAAGAATATTGACTAGGAAAGAATTAATCCAACCAACTCAAATACATAACAATGTAGAGGCTATTAAGCTACAAGAGACATCAACTCAGGAAAACAGAGAGAAATCAAAGAGAAAAATCACCAACTAACCCTAAAACGGAGACTCCCTAGCAGGGCCACCAATTATATTATGAGGAATACCTGTCTATGTTTTGGGGTAGGACCACAACAGAGGAACGACACCAAGAAATCAATTCAAATCTCAAGTATGCTAGATAAATGAAAATTCCAACAAAAGAAAGGATAGAAGCCTACCTTTTCAGGACATTCGTAGGAGACCACGATTCATCTCACAATCCAATGCCTAATACCTACAACTTGTCCTCAACATCCAAGATACACAATCAAATGAAAAATGTATGAAATGTTAGCATATAAACTAGCATAATCCATCAACATGTATAGAAAATTTACCCATGGAAAATAATATAAACATTTGTAACATATAATTGGATGATAAAAGAGTATTTCTATTAATATGCTGAGAAAGAGTACATAGGTGAAAACCTCATGTATGAACAACTCATCAAAACCGAGAAACTAAGTCCCTCCACTTGGACATTCACCACTTCAATCCTCCGCAAGGAAATCTCACAAGTTTTAGTAGTAACCGGGTTCCTCCTTCACACGATAGGGAGAGCTTGGGAATTGAACATAAGGAGAGTTGACAATTAAAGAACTAAGGGATGCAAACTCAAGGATGTAATATGAGGAAAAATTTCTCCGGAGTGTACTTGCTCTCTACTTTTTCTCTCTTCTTCAAGGCTTGTATATGGCTCAATTTATAGCCTCCAAAGGGAATTGAAGGGTCGAATAAGAATGTTTCCACCATATGAAAGGCCAAGGATCATGGATCCTCTGACTCGGCATGGAGAATCCAAAATATTTTTAATTTTGAGAAACAAACCATATGTACTCAGGTTGTAATGGAGCAACCTTCATATACGCAAGTTGTATAATTGTATCCCGCGTATATGTACAAAATTTTGAATTTTTTACTTTTTAGTGAGCAAAATGGGGAGACTAATTTTGTAGAGGGAAAGGGTAGGAAACCAAAGCATGATGCATAGGGTGTGGAAAAAATTTCTATAACACTTGCTTCTACCATTTTCTATTGAACTGTGGGGTTTAAAGGAAATGCTTCAGAACATTAATTGTTTTCATACCAATATGGTGTCACTCTTCCTTCTCTTTCAAATAGATAGTGCCAATATAATGTTGAGAGTGTTGTTTTCAAATGGGCATATGTGATGTATTAATGTTTCCATTGGGAGGGTTGATTCAACCTAGATTTTTTTCAACATGACCATCACCAACAATTGGAGGAATCTCTCCACATTTAGTATTTCCTATTAGTCCATAGATTTCAAACAATTGTAATAGACTGGCATGGACTATAATATATTTGTATCAGATGTGATGTTATATTCGTTTTTGGAGTGATCTATTTGATTTATTATCAATTGTACTATGTTTCTATATAATTGAATGCAATAAACAAGTTGTTTGGTACCCACTTCATACATGTTTGGTAAAACACAATAAACAATCAAAACCATAATTCATAAAGGAAATACAACAGTAGCTAGAAGGTGATTTTACAATGGCGTGATGGGATGCTTACAAACAATTTGAAGAAAGTTTTGACCTAGAATTTAACATGAAATATACCACCAACCACACACAAATGTGACAACAACAAACATAGGTAATTTTCATTGGATTTGGGCCCATAGACCAAGTGTTTGACAAATTCCATGAATCCAAAGTATAGTTAAACAATTATAGCAACCCAAAAAGGGGGGTTTTAACAGTGGGTTTGGATAGACCAACAAATTGTTTCTCATAATTCTTGAACCAATAACAAACATAGAACATTACATGAATTAAAAGTGGTTAGTACAGTGAGTTTGGGGGTTTTAATCAAAGTGTTTGGCATAAGTGCTAGACCAAACAAACACTAAATTTTTGAAGTAGTGAGTACTAATTCATAATTTCCATAAGGTGGATTATTACATTTTTTCTTTGAACTAGACTCTTACTTAGGTTATCAAGAGATGTAGAAATAGACTTGGCTATCAAAACTGATACTTTGATCCCTAATGGTCACTAAGGAAGCCTCCCTTGAGTTGGACCTCCTCCATCACTAAAATGAGGGGATCTCTTACAAAGGTGAAAGTGGTAAGATTTCCTATAGTTACGCAAGATTTGGTGATATTGTGTTGGGATTTGCACAACTACAAATCCCGCGATAACATGTTATATGTGTAAAAATAGACACTATTAAAAATAGAATGTCCTTGCATGTCAATGTCATCATACTCATTGAATTACAAATATGCGATCATAATCGACATGCAAGCCGTGGTGCTCCACCTACTAAAAATAGAAATATTGATAAATCACCTCAGAAAATTTCCAAAAGACTCATAATGTATCAAGGATCAATATTGCACACTCATAATCCTGATTTGAGGCCTGGAGCTGAATGTGATAAAAATAGAAAGTTCTTGCATGTCGCCTGGAAAATGGTCATTGGGATTACTATCATGCAAGGAAAAACTTTATATGCTCAATACTGGCTAATTTTGTATTGAAATCACTAAGAAAAAGTGTATTATTCTACTTCACTAAGAAAAAGTGTATTATTCTACTTCTCCATGTAAATGTGTTGAAGCTGCACAAAATAGATCTAGCTGGGAATTGACATACACAGTTGCAGAGAAAATATAAGAAAAGAGAAGGATGATAGAAAGAATGGAATAATTCTCATTAACAAAAAAAATGAATGATAATTTACCCATGATACACTCTATATAACTCAACCAATGCACGTCGGAGGAGAATCCAATGCACCATATTGGTGGTCTAGAGTGATATGGACACACACCAACAATTATGGGAGTAAACTGCCACCTAGTCTAGTCTCTTGGGAAGTTACGAGAGTGAACTACCAGCTAGGTGAGTTAAATAGTCTATCAGTCTTCAGTTAATTGAATGAAACATAGTGAAGGGAGGAGGAGATCATGGGATCATGAGTAATTCTCTATTCTGATGATTATTCCAAGGACAATGCACATTATCTAGTGATGATCCCAGTGTTGCATGGTGATAATAACAATGTGGCATATAGAGTCCACTCAATTGATCAAAATGAAGTGTGAACTGAAGAGAATATCCTCTCTAGAGGAATATTCTTCCTAAAATATAGGAGACTTAATAATGACTAATAAACATAGGAAAAAACTTAGCAAAAATAAATCCTAGGTGTGTGTGAAATAACTCCAACACCCCCGTTGAACATCACTATGGTGGAAATAAATAATGGCTCTCGGAAATGAGGCCATGTTAGGTACCCAAATAAAAAAGATACATTGAAATAAATGAGGGAAGAGGGAAAAACTGATGGGACCCCACCCCCCTAAAGTACAATGTATGTAAAAAGAAGAACGGATAGTTTCTAGGAAACTATATCCTTCACTTCAAGACGACTGCATAGAGAATAGAAATTTTATTCAGTAAAGTTATTGGTGAAGATGTTTGCAGTATGTTCTGCTGAAGGAAAGAAATGTAGGTCGATGATCCCCTTGTGTACTAAGTCCAAGATGTAGTGTATGTGTATATCGATTTTCTTTGTTCACTGCCTCTGAACTAGATCTTTGCAGAACTTCAGAGTGCTCTGGTTGTCACACGAGATGATGATCAATCGATGAAATTGAATTCCCAACTCGGTGAGAAAATGATGTATCCACATATCCTAAATGGTTATGTTAACTAACCCTCTATACTCTGACTCAGATGAAGATAGAACAATAGAAACTTGCTTCTTGCTCGACCAACAAATAGGCCCAAAACCAATATTGAGTGAGTAACCAGTTGTGGACTTGTGATCAATGCTATCACCAACCCAATCAGAATTAGTGAACTCGATGAAGTTCAATGTAGAGTCTTCTGCATAATGAGTCCCAAAGGTGATGGTGCCACGTACGTATCGAAGGATACACTTTGCAGATTTCCAATGTAGATCATGTGACTCCTGCATGAATCTAGAGACTGCTCCAACTACATAAGAGAGGTCTGGTATGGAGTGTGTGCAATACAAAAATATCCCCAATAGATTTCTATATAGTGTGTTATCAACTAGTGGAGTTTCCTTGCCATCCTTGGGTCTGAATCCTAATAGGAACATAGTTAGGGTAGACTTGTAATCTGTCAGGTGAAATCTCTTAAGGATATCTCATGCATACTTGGCCTGAGACAATTTGATGCTTGATGCATCCTGATTGATCTCGATTAAAATTAATAAATGTAGAGGAACCATGTTTGTCATCAAGAACCTATCATGGAGAATCCTCTTGACTACATCAATTGCTCAAGTCGAGCAACCGGTGATCAACAAATCATCAACATGTAGAACTAAGAGTACAAGTGAATCAACCATCTTGAGGATGTAAAAATTCGAGTATGATTTTAAACGTACAAAGTTCTGTGACAATAGATAGGAGTCCATCTTGGCATACCATGCCCATAGAGCCTTCTTGAGGCCATAAATATACTTCTTAAGTTGACATACCAAATATGAATCCTGCATAAATCCCTGGGGATTATCCACATATATCTCCTCAGAGAAATCACCGTGAAGAAATTCATTCTTCACATCCATCTGATGGACTTCCCATATTTTTGATTCCGCAATGGCAGGTTCCAAATGTATGGAATCAATCTTATCTACTGGATAAAAGGTCTCATCATAGTCAATTCGATGGACCTACTGAAAGCCTTTGGAAATTATATTGGCTTTGTATCTGCTAATATGTCCATCAGCTATGCTCTTGCTCTTGTAGACCCATCTACACCTAAAAATTTTCCATATAGAAGGAAGGGGAACTAGATCCCAAGTTTGGTTCTCGATGAGGGAGTTGTACTCCTCTAGCATGGAAAATTCCCAAAAGGAATTTCCAGGAGCCTCACCATAAGACTGTGGATATGAAGACTGAACCAAGAAAATATTTTTGGGTGGAAATGGTTCATTGTAAGTGACTGAAAGAGGAGGCTCCTCGAAATAATATCGAGTCCTCCTAGTATCAGCTAGATCCCCATCAAGATCCCTTGCATCCTGAAGAGTAGTTTGGGCCAAGTTGGACCTCGACTCTAGCTCTACATCTACATTTGCATGCACCGACTTTGGATATGATTGTATTGACTATGTGTCTTGACCAAGCAGTCCCCCCTCTCCTCTCCTTTGGGGTTGCTTGACCTACAGGTCTAGGATCGTTTAATTCATCAAATTGAATGTCTTGTCGGTCTCCTAATGGGAACCATTTTAGCTTGTCACAGGCCCTTCTACCTTTTCGACGTAGGTTGTGTGGAAAAAATCGACCCTCTCCTTAGAGCTCTTCAAATCATAATGCCAACAGATGCTAGCTCTCTATTCTAGGCTCCCCCCTTGATGTGACCATAGACTACGACCACGGGCAACCTCCCTTCATGACTCTGTGCTTCATAAATTTCGTGAGCTACTTACTCCCTTTTTCCCGATTTGTGAATTGAAGAATCCTTCAAGACCAAATATACAGTCCAATTTCTCCTTCCCCCAAAATGACTACTCAATGCCTGTGATCAAATAGTGAGTTTGGGATTCGTGAGTCCTCTCTTCCCTCAACATTATCCTTCCCGATTTTCGAATCAGTGAAGTGTTGATTTCTTGCCACGTGTCCTGTCTCAATTGATGACCAGGGTTGCTTCGGCTCCTAGCTCTTCGGGTATTCTCTCCTTGAATTTCCTTTGAAGGTTTCTTCCTCTAAAATACGTGGATCTCCTCCATGCGTCCCCCTAGATCCAATGGTCCAGAATCACTCTGCACTTCTCCCTTTATGAAGTTGAATTGTTCTCCTTGAAATTCTTCTGAAGTCTGAATCCTCGAACTCTCAGACCTGCTTCCACCTGCTTACCTGACGATGGACAATTTTATGGTCTTTGGGAATTCGACAAGTCCCTGACTCCTTTTTACACTTATCTCATTTTCCCTTTCGATACTTAGGTTATTCTCGAACTTCTTCTACACTCCTTGCAAAGTTCTGCGCAGGCTCTTCTGCGACTTTTCTTGGCTTGAAAACCTTCAAGGTTCCAATTTCCTCTATTCCCTTCAGTGGACTTTCTTGGGCCCTCCTAGTAGTTTCTCTCTCTTCCTCTTGATCTTGTAATACATGCTTAAAGTCTCTCCGGTGCACTTCTTGTGCTGGCCTAATATTTTTTGATGACTTCTCCCTTAGCCTACCTAAGCATCTTAAGTCATATCCTTTCCTTTATTGATTCACTCTTGAAAATCCTTCCTTCCTCAGAGTGTTGAAAAGCCATGGGGTTATCTTAAGGATTCCAACACTTTAGAGTGCATTGTTCTCGCACACTCTCACACCGGGTCAATGCCCACCTGGTAGAGTGTCAGAGACTGTTCAATAGCTCTGTGTTGTGTTTCCTCCTACACAGTCTTTCTTTCCAAGGTACTTAACCACCTTGAAATTTCCTCCCAAGTCTATGAATTAACCTCGTGTGCCTTCCTGACAACTTCTCTTCTGACGCCACTGAGTTCATACACACACTCTTTGTGTCAGCACACAGAGTTTCCACACTCTGTCACACACTCCTTGCACTTATCCTAGAGAACCAGACTTAATCATACACACTCACAGATAGAAAACTGTATCTCTATCCCTGCAGATGATTTCTAACATTCATATACAATTCACATGCATCCAAATAAAATTCACCACAAAATATCCATTACACAGGAATTGATAACAGGAAAAACAGTCATTTTGTATTAATGGTAGAATGCTCACTACAATATGGGAGTATGAGCTACAACTAAGTCTCAGCTCTGTGTGTTTCTCTCTCTATCTCCTATGCATTTCTCCTCCTGGTCTACAATGAGTTTTCATCCAAAAATCCCAGCCTCTTTCTCGGGCATACAATATAAATATTTATATAAGAGGGGCTCGAAGAGCTTCCCTCCAATCTAATATAGTGGTGTCAAATCACCATTCAAAACTCTTGTCTAATGGGAAAATTACAATGATGAAAATATGCTCGAAATCATATGCAAATCCCTCCTACCATGAACCACTTAATGACGACCTTATTTCCATCTTGTGCAAAGGCACAAATTGGCTCTTCCAACCTGTCGACATTAATTTTATTTGATCACACTTAGATTCTCGAAGGAAAAAATAAGAGGGTGACACCTCTCCCTTCCTTGAATGTGCACCACACGTGTCAATCAGTTGGCGCGTGCTAAGGTGGAGTGGTGCTCCTGCATCATACTCCATGGCTAAAAAAATCATGAGCTCCTACTCATGAGCTATTCAGCTCGCTGAAATCCCTCTAGATCCCAAAATTTATCCTGGAGCTTTATTTCTTATCCTTTTCCTTGTTGTTTTTGATCCTGCATCTCTTTTGTGGCTCGTGTAGGTTCATTTATGTCCATCTCCTCCTTACTGACCACTCCTTTTACTGACTCCAACATCATCTTCCGTATCTCCTCAATCACCTTGACCAACTGCTCCATTGGATGGCTCTTCTTTTGTAGTTCGTCTTTCTTCACTTCTTCCTTTTCAATGGGTAAATCACATTGATCACCCAAGTTCTATTCTTCATCTCTTTTGGCCTTAGCTTGCCACTCTATTGCAGCTTCCACTCCTATAGGATTCTCATTACTAGGTCGTTGCTCAGCTTCTCCTTCTGACAGATTTGCTTCTGTCATCTTCTCTTGTGTTGGTTCATCTCCAACTTCCTCCAGTTGTTTCTCATGTTGTTATTCGACTTTATCTTCTATGGCGTGCTTCTTCGTTGTAGTCATCTCTTGTTTAACTCCTCAACTGAAATTTCGATAAATTATGTTGAATGCTATTCTCCTACGATCTGCATGATCGTCCCCTGGCAGTCATATTTTGGTTCTCGATCGCTCAACCAGTCCTCCAACATATCCAACTCTTTCTCCCATGGAGAGAGCATATTAATTGTATTCTCTTCTTCTTCTACTGACACAAACATTAGCATCTTCTCCTTCTCCTCTTCTACAATAGTCACTGCTAGGTGTATATTTTTTTCATCTGCAACACATTCTCTAGCCTCAATCGGGATATGTGGTAGGAATACCTCAATTCCCCCTATGAATAGAATACTCCCATAATCCTTCTCCTTGACAGTGGAAGTTTTTAACTTCTCATCATATTCATTCACATGGGCCACAATTCCACGTGAAGTTTCACCTGAGCGAAGTCTTTCTTCTGCCTCCTCTTCATCTATCAACACCCCTTCATGAGAACTCTCAACTGAGCTCACCTCTTCTCCCTTTCCCACTTGGAAATTTGGGATGTCTCCTCTGCCCTTCTGGAAGTTTACAATATCCAATGATTCTTTCTCATTTCCCACCTGGAAACCTATGAGACCCCTGCCAGATCTCTTTCCCTCATCACTAAGGTTTTTGACATACCTCATCCACATTTTTAACACCTGTTTCTTCCCTCTGACCAACAACTTCCGAACAAGGCACTTAGTTGTTCTATTCAAAGGCCACGCGTACCTCTAGTGCACCTTTTCCTCTTGCTACATTTTTCATGCTAGCCTCTCCATCTCTGCCCTTATCTCGTTGAGTTATCTCTCCACTTAAGCTCTTTTTTTCTACTAGTGGTATTTTCCTTTACCATGTCTATGACCTTCAGTATACATATTCATATTCTACCCGCCCCTTCACAAGTCTGCTGCTTATTCTACAACTGGGAGCATCTCCAACTTATCCTTTGCCTGAAATCTACAAACAAAAATTACGCTTTGATACAACTTGACCATGCAGTCTCCCCTCCCTCTCCTCTCCTTCAAGCTTATCAAACTCTCAATATAGGATCGTTTAAGTCATCGAACCAAATGGTTCGTCGGGCTCCTAATGGGAATCGGTTTAGCTTGTCATGGGCCCTTCTACCTTTTCGGCATAGGTTGGGTGGCAATCACAGACCCTCTCCTTGGTGCTCTTAAAATATTAATGTCAGCAGATGCTATCTCTTTATGCTAGGATCCCCCCTTGATCTGACCACATACTACGATCGTGGGCTAGCTCCCTTCACAACTTCGTGCTTTAGAAGTTTTGCGAGATGCTTACTCCCTTTTTCCTGATTTCTGAATCAATGAATCCTTCAAGAACAAATCTACAATATACGTTCTCCTTCCCTCCAAAGTATTGCTTGATGGCTACAATAAAATCATGAGTTTAGGATTTTTGAGTGCTCTCTTCCCTCAACTCTTCCCTTCCCGGTTTTCGAATCAGCGAAGTGTTGATTTCTCAGCACATGTCCTGTCTCAATGGACGACCACAATTGCTTCAGGTCCTAGCTCTTCAGGTATTCTCTCCTTGAATTTCCTCCAAAGGTTTCCTCCTCCGAAATATGCAGATCTCTTCCATGCATCCTCCCAGATCCAACAGTCCAAAATCACTCCGCACTTCTCCCTTCGTGAAGTTGAATTGTTCTCCTTGAAATCCTTCCGAAGTCTAAATCCTCGAACTCTCGGATCTGCTTCCACCTGTCTATTTGGATGATGGAAAAATCTGTGGTCTTCGACACTTCGGAAAGTCCTCAACTCCTTTTTACACTTAGCACATTTTCCATTTCGAGACTTAGGTTATTCTCGAATTTATTCTTGACTCCTTGCATAGTTTTGCGCAGGCTCTTCTGCAACTTTGCTCTACTTGAAAACCTTCAAGGTTCCCTGTTCCTCTATTCCCTTCAGTGGAATTTCTCGGGCCTTCCTAGCATTTTCTTTCTCTGCCTCCTGAGCTTGTAATATGGTCTTACAGTCTCCCCGATGCACTTCTTGCGCTAGGCTAAGATTTTTCGACGACTTCTCCCTTAGCCTACCTGAGTATCTTAAGGCATCTCCTTTCCTTTATTTATTCACTCTTGCAAAGCCTTTGCTCCTCAGAGTGTTCAACAAACCTAGGGTTCTCTTAAGGATTCCAACACTTCAGAGTGTGTTGTTTTGGCATGCTCTTGCACCATCTCAATGCCCTCCTGGAAGAGTGTCACAGAGTATTCAACAACTGTGTGTTGTTTTTCCTCCTACATAGTGTTTCTTTCCAAGGTACTTAACCACCTTCAAATTTCCTCCCGAGTTTGTGAATTAACCTGGTACGACCTCCTAGCAAATTTTCTTCTGACTCCATTGAGTTCAGACAAACACTCTTTGCATCAGCTCACAGAGTTTCCACACTCTGTCACTTACTCCTTGCACTTAGCCTAGAGAACCAGACTTAATCTGACACAATCAGATATATAAAACTATATCTCTATCCCTGCAGATGATTTCTAACATTCATCTACAATTCACATGCATACAAATAACATTCACCACAAAATATCCATTACACAGGAATTGATAAAAGGAAAAACTATCATTTTCTATTAATGGAAGAGTGTTCATTACAATATGGGGGTCCAAGATACAACTGAGTCTCGGCTCTTTGTGTTTCCCTCTCTATCTCCTATGCATTTATCCTCCTGGTATACACTGATTTTTTATCCAAAAATCATAGCCTCTTTCTCGAGAATACAATATAAATATTTATACAAGAGGGGCTTGACGAGATTCCCTCCAAGATAAGATAGTGGTGTCAAATCACCATTCAAAATGCCTATCTAATGGAAAAATTACAATGATGGAAATCTTCTCCAAATCGGATGTAGATCCTTCCTGCCGTCAACAACTTAATGGAGATCTTATCTCCATCTTGTGAGAAGGCACAACTTGGCTGTTCCAACCCATCGGCATTAATTTTCTTTGATCACGTATTAGATTCTCGAAGGCAAAAATAAGAGGGTGATGCCTCTCCCTTCCTTGAATGTGCACCACAGGTGTCAAATGGCTGGTGCGTACTGAGGTGGAGGGATGCTCCTGCATCATATCTAGATCATCTGAATCCTATGAATCAAAACTCTCATCTGAAGAAGATTCGATATGTGCATGCTCATCATCTCTGACAGGTGGAAGAACAAAGGTGTATACATGCGGCTGTTGAGGTACATGCGAGATGAGACAATTTTATCGAAGTGGACAATTCGCTCAATGATGAGATGGTCTAAGGAAATATCAATAACTGTGTATCCCTTCACACCATAGGGGTATCCAACAAATATGTACTCTTTTCTCTATGGATCAAGTGCCTTCCTCTTCTGAGAGGGAATCCTGGCCCATGCATGTGAACCAAAAATATGAAAGTTGGTCACTTACGGTTTGAGGCCATTCCAACCCTTGTAGGGTGTCTTATCCTTGACATATCTATGGGGAGATTTGTTTTGGATGTGGGTTGAAAAATTAAGTTCTTCAACCCATAATATCTATGGAAGTGACTTTGCATGTAGCATGAAAGATGTCATCTCTTTTAGAGATCTATTTTTCTTCTCAAGAACTTTTTTTTTCGGTAGAGTATAGGGAATAGTGTGTTGCAACTGAATCCCTGCCTCATGACAAATATTATGTACCTCATGGTTGACATACTCTCCCCCATTATCAGTTCATAGGACTAAGATTTTCTTTCCTGATTGTGTCTCAACAAGGGCTTTGAAATATTTGAGGTGTTGAAAGACCTCTCGTTTTTTCCTGAGAATGTAAATCCATGTGAAGCATGATAAATAATCAACAAAAATGAGCACATAACTTGCTTTGTTGATTGATGGATTCATAAAAGGGGCCATGATGTCACTATGGATCATATCTAAAGGAGAGGAATTCTTATGTGTCTTTCCTTTGTCAAATTTCTCTTGAGGGTGTTTTCCAAGAACGCATCCCTCACAAATTCCTTTGGAGAAGTGGATGTTAGGTATGCCATCAAGAATTCCCTACTTTCTAAGTTGTTTCATATATCTGAAATTTAAATTCCTAAACCTTTCATTCCATATCCTACTTCTTTCATCAACATGGGTAAGCAGTAATGCAGAATCCGGTTCAATAAATTCAGAAAATGTGTAGAGTCTAGATTCTTGATTTACCTTACCAGTAGAAACCCTGGAATTGGTTTGCATGTCATAAATATCCAATGCATTAGGTGTGAATATGACTCTCTTTTTGGTCCCATAGTTTTTCATCTGATACATGGAGAGAATATATAGTCTGTCATCTGATACATGGAGAGAATATTGAAAGAAGTTTTGAAACATGTAGCACATTCACGAAGCTTCTATTTATGAGTTCAATTCTTCCTTTGCTGGTGACCTCAACTGGAGAGTTCTCCCCCATCATAGTAGGAGGAACTTTTCATGCATCCAATGAAGAATATAGTTCTTTTGTGGCATCCATGTGGTGTGATGCACCTGCATCAAAGCATGGATAAAATTTCCTTTCTTGGGATTCTGATCTTCTGTCTTGTTCTTCTTGGAACCCTCGAGGATGTGATCTCCAAGGTTATTTTGTTGAAGTATTTGGGTCATTATATCTATATGTTTCTGCATATGTGCATATTCTGGATGGAATCCTTTATGGAAGTAAGTGCATTTCTGCCCTTTTCTTCCCCTACCACCTTTGGATCCGGAGGGACCGTTGAAGGGTTTTGAGTACCCTTCCTTCTTAATATTTGCATGTTCTTTCCTTTTGTTTCTATATTTATATTTATGATATTTATGAAAACTTCCATATTTCATAGTAAGTTCATGCACCTTTGGGGATTTGATTTTTCCCATGTTGATGAGCTTGTTCTTCTCTTGTGTCAGAGACTCGATAAAGTCCTCAACAAATGGCATCTTCCAGGTGGCTCCAAAGGTGAATCTAACTAAATGAAATGTCGATACAAACATTGAGTATTTTGGAACAATTTTGGAGAGAATGGTGAGAACCATTTGTTTCTCCTCCTTATATTTATCAACCCCGCAAGATTTGAGTTGTGGCAACAAATCCTTATATTTGGTAAAGAAATATTGGAGATTATTGAATATTTTTGGATCTAATGTAATCAATTCCACCTCGATAATGTGTCCCCTCATCTCATACTATTTTCCAAAAATCCCTTCCATGGTGGTCCAAGCTTCATTGGGGGTTTTACAGGAGGATACGTGAAAGAGGAATTCAGGAGAAGTGAGATTGAAAATTATTTTGAGCACTTCATCCATTCAATTTAGATACTTGTATTTTTATATGTTTGATGTTTGTTATGTATCTATTTTCATAGTTAAATTGTACAATCCTCTTCTTCAAATATGAATTATCATTGTATCCTTCCATGCAAAGAAATTGTAAGGTGTAAGAATGAATTGTTTTGAAAATTCCATTTTTCCACTTTCTTCAATCTTCGGTACCTGTAAAAATAATTTGGTGTGCCTTTTCCTTAGTAGTATGTCGGATGTGATACCATGTAAATGTGTTGAACCTGCAAAAAATATATCTAGTTGGGAATTGACATACACAATTGCAGAGAAAATAGAAGAAAAGAGAAGCAGGAGAGAAAGACTACAAGAATTCTCATTAACCAAAAAAATGAATGATAATTTACACATGATATACTCTGTATAACTCAACTAATCCACATTGGAGGAGACACAAATGCACCATAGTTGTGGTATAGAGTTATCTAGACACACATCAACAATTACGAAAGTAAACTTCCACCTAGTCTAGTCTCTTAAGCAGTTATGGGAGTGAACTGCCACCTATTTGAGTTAACTAGTCTATCACTCTTCAGTTAGATAACTCAAACAGAGTGAAGTGAGGAAGATACCATGAAATCATGAGTAATGTGCTATTATTTTGATGATCCCAAGGAAAATTTGCATTAGTTGGTGATGATCCCAATGTTGCATGGTGATAATACTAATGTAGCATCTAGACTCCACTCAATTGATCAAACTAAAGTGTGAAATGAAGAGAATATTCTCCCTAGAGTAATATTCTTCCTAAAATATAGGAGACTAAATAATGACTAATAAACATAGGAAAAACCTTAGGAAAAAGAAATCCTAGGTGTCTATGAAGTAAATCAAACACTTCAAGCTTGATATGGATAGAAAAAAGTTTTCCAATTCAACAAAGCCATTCCACCATGTGCTCACCTATTAAATGAAGGTTACTCTTTGGCTTCCATCTCTTTTTTCCCAAGTGGTCAAGATCCAGGCCTCTAGCATTCCAAAGAGAGAAAATATCTTGATTTGAGAGGTTCATCCAAAATTCATATAATAGCCTATAGTCTTCATCTGCTCCAACCCACATATCTTCCCTTATATGGATTTTCCTCCTATCCTCCATATGATCCACTTTCCCATGAGTAAAAATGAGTCCACCTTAACTCTCCATATTATGGAGGAAGTTTTGGTGGAGTTTCTAGGAGCAGAAAATAATTCTTCCATTGAGATGGATCGTAGGTATCTTGACTTAATCATGCTACTCTAGAGAGAAGAGTTGTGCATAAGCCTTCAAAGACTTTTTTTCAATCCAAGGCATGGATGAAGAGATAAGGATTTTTAATTCCGTATCCTCCCATTTCTCTGTCTTGGCGAGTGTAAGCCATTTGAAAATTGGGACCCTGTATTGAGCCTAATTGCCTCACCATAAAAACTAGAAACCATTCTTGTGAATCTTTGTTAGAATACCTTTGGGGACTTTCACAATATAAGTCCAATAAATGAGGATTCTTTGTAAAACTGAATTTAGTAGGCTTATCCTTCCTCCTCTAGAAAGCCACCCACAACAAAACCCATTCTTCAATACTTTTGTAGAGCCACGAACAATATTCAATCATTTGACTAGACCATAAAAAATAAAATAATCCTTCATCAAGTGCACCCAAGGAGAGAGTGCATTGGGGATGTAATATCCCCATATCACACTTAGTTATAAAATCCCTAATACACAAGGTGCAACCTAGAGGGGAATTAATAAGATGGTCACCACTGTCACCTAGAAATATATCCTCTTACTTTTGGTTCCCTCTTCTCCAACTCAAGGGGGCTATCCCTAGTAATTAGGATTACCAAAGCTATAAAAATGAAGGTCAAAGGTTATGTGAAGCGATATCTCTAGCAAAGCAATGTTTTGGTGTGTGATTTTATAGTATAATGAGAATAAATGGGTGGATGGAGGATAAGGGACTAGTACCTATCCAATTTTGGGCCAATGGATTCAAGAGGCCATGAAAAGAGAGAAATTTATGAATGGTTAAAGCACATAGGGATATTATACATGCCATAATATGCCTTTAATTGTT
>ML851176.1:40664-53154 GCA_009831015.1 Picea engelmannii
TTCCCAATAATTTTTTCTTCTTCTCAGATACGAGGAATAGTCTTCGAACTTCTAAATATATGATAGAAGGTTGTGGGCTTCTGTAAGGTGGTAAGGGAATTTCGATCTCGATCTTGGAGTTCTAAGTAGACGATCGGGCTGTAGGTGTAGAAAGGCTTGCTAAAGCTAAGCATGCGTGTAAGAATTTGGTATGAATGTAGAGGCTTCTGATTCGATCCCAGTGTTATTCAGATATAACGAGGATGGCAATCCTACAAGGTTTCCTAGAATCAATAATCAAGATATTGGGTATCATATATTGCATTTTTTCCTACTTCCTTTGTATTGTTGATCTGTGTCTCTATTCACTTCCTGTTATTAGTCTACTCCCTGGACCTACCTTATGTCGTTGCATAAAAACCTAACTCTGAATGCACCACTACTTGTCAAATGCGAAAACTACCAAGATTTCAAACCTACAATAAATTACACCTATACAAACGAAGACGTGACATCAATGACACACATGTGACGAGCCAAATATTGAGCGACATAACAAGTGGAAGAAAAGATCAATAACTCATTATGGTTTCTTTAATAGATAAAAATTCTTGGATACAAAGTTTCATCATTCATATATAAAATTTAAAAATTCTTATCAAATTTAAAGAAAAAATTCCATTACAAAATGAATAAATTGATCCACTTATTAGCATGTCCCTTGAGGTAAAAAACAAAGAATAACAACCACATTGTTTATTTAACTCTATATCAAGCTAGCAATGTCATTGTTCAAATAACACTTCCACTAGAGGGTGTATTGCCATGGTGTCTAGCGACCCCAAAGGAGTTGGCTATTCCTTTATGTTCTTTACAATTTTATTTTATTATGCATTTCATGCATACTCTAACATGTTTTTGTTAATTGTTATGTTTAATTTTTATGGTAATAACTCAAGTTTGTAGTAAAGAGGTTTTTTTTTTTTCATCACAATTTTTTTTAAGAAATGATGAGAATCCTACCATAATTTAAGATCAGATGTATGATGTGACAATGTTATTGTGGTTCTTGTCAATTTTAAAATAACACAAATACCTAGAGGCTAGAATGCTAGAAAATTGTTTTTAATGATAAGAAATTAAAAACTAATATCAAATTTTCTATGAATATAAATTGAAAAATAATTTGATAAAAATGAATAAATTTTTATGAAGGTTTAAAATCAATTTACATTGAAAAAAAGTCTTTATTAACTTTAAATTAGTTTAAATAATTAAAAATTTTCTTTATTAATTTTAAATTAGTTTAAATAATTAAAACTAAAAATTTGATAAACCATGGTAATGATTGAACATAATCATTTCCGATAATAAAAATAAAAAATCTTAATACAAATAATTGGAAATTTTCAATAATAAAAAAATAATGAACCCATTGACAAACCCTTTTAACATGTCAAACGTGAGATCAAGTCCTCTGATCCACGGACATGTTTAAGCGTGAGATCTAGGCTCGTGACCCATTGAATGTATCTAGTGATTTATTCGGAAGGACTTGTCTTTATTCTAGCGCATAGAAGTAAATACATGGTATGGTTTGTCTTGTCACGGACTAATACAATCCAAGCAAACAAGGCATAAATAAATTTATGTTAGGCCCATTCTCTGCATCCGGGAGCGCATTGTGGTGGCTGGGGGATGAAGTAGGAATGCATTAAATCTCCTGATTTGTACTGATTTATGGATGCCCCTCTACTGAGAGCATAATCCATCAATTGGTCGAACATTCCCTCTTCAACTACCCTAATTTCCAGGGGGTCGATGGACCTGTCGGACGCTCTTCCTTGGTGATAAACAGAATTCAGGGATTCTTCTATAGTGAGACAAGAATCTTCAAAGACTGAAGAAGGAAATACAACTTCTTTGGTGTCGAAGCGAAGTTCCCAATACAACACATAGTGACTAGGTATTGTCGTTGTGTCTGCATAGCTTGTATACTCGACCAATTGGGCGTGGAAGAGGAACCAGATGCTTAGAAGAATTTTCTATCGTGCTGTGCAGCTCTGCTTCATTCCGTTTTTTCTGAGTCGATGTTGAGAAAAACATTATGTCTGCACACGAAATGGAATTGTGGCAGAGCGCTGTAAAATCCAGTCACACGCAACACATCCCCGACTCTATAACGATTCAAACCTGCATAAGACGACTCCCAATTAAACATTGAGACCGTATAATACAAAAAAAAATATATAATGGAAATTCTTCCACTCATACAGTACCCGCATACGTGGTGACGACAAGCTCGTATTCTCGCCCAAGTTTCACGTCAACAAGTTCCACCAACTCCTCTCGCTCTTTCTCGTTGAGTGTTTTTGGTGTCCCTGGTGATTCGAGAGTCACACCAGATTCTTCTTGTTTGCGGTGAACGGGAAGGAACTCAAAATAGGCCATGTTTGGGAGTAAAGTGTATGACACTTCAGAAGGCTTGCAGAGAGGCTTCATATTAAGTCCAAAGTAGCATTCAGATGAAGCGTACATGGTGTATACCAGTGGTAGCCCGCCACTGTAGTAATCCAAAGTAGGAATATATTGAGCCATTGCACCAGTGACGATGACATCGATATACTTAGTGTTAGACCTGAGGTGAGTTATAAGTCCTTGCCATGACTGGGTTGAACATTGCCTTTCAACCAAATCGGGCAACTATGGATTCGGGTACAGAAGCTCTCTGACGGCCTCTCTCACTAATGGATCCATCACCTCTCTGTTGAGAATGTCGGTTGTTATGTCCAGGTAAAATTGTGTCCAGTGCTCTTCCAGGAAGCGTATATCTCTGATGAACCCAGAAGCAAAGACGGCTCCCATCCTCAGGACCTCATTATGTTGGAGTAGACCACATAGCAGTTGAGAGTACATGCCCTGGTAGGCATCCGGACAGAGGACCGTCTGGTTAGGACTGGTGTAAACGTTGTAGGGGTCGTAAGGCCTCTCCCTGAAGTGGGGGATTTTATAATAAGTCGTCAAGATGAGATGTGTGGGTAACCCTCCGGTAGTCTTTGCCTCTGATTTTATGAAGAAAAAATGCATTCCCTTTCCCTTGTCAAGTCCTTGCATATATTTGCATCTCCAACAGTTAAAACTATTCAATCAACAATCGACGGGAAGATTACTACAAGTACTTGAAAGACACAGTGATGAATCACAGTATGAGGATTGGGTGGTATTTAAGAAAACAAAGACTTACTGATTCATGATGGGCATGAGTGATAAAAAGAGAAGCAGAGAATACAAAGAAAAGAGTTGAAATCGTATTCAGTATATTGAGTATATCATAAAATAGTACATTGAGAAAAGGGAAAAGAGCGGAGCTAAATAGGCTCAAGAAAATAAAGAAACGAAAGTACAGCTGGCAGTGTACAGTGAAACTGTTGAGGTTACATTATATTTAACACTCCCTCTTAAACTCAATAGTTATAAACATCATCACTGATAATGCCCAAGTGTTGTCTTTGAAAATCAAAAATGGATTTTCCCAATGGCTTTGTGAGAATATCTGCGAGCTGATCTCGAGAGCCACAAAATTGAAGTGCTATGTCACCATTATTGATGAGCTCAAGAATGAAGTGAAATCGAGTGTCAATATGCTTTATTTTCTTGTGAAACACATGATTTTTGGATAGAGCAATTGCTAAGGTGTTGTCATAGAAGATAGGAGTTGGCTCATTTTCTGTATGTGACAGATCATTCAATATTCTTCTCATCCACACAGCTTGACAGGAAGCTGAGGTAGCAGTGACATACTCTGCCTCTGCAGAAGATATTGATACAATGGGTTGCTTCTTTGATGCCCAGGTGAAAAGCATGTCGTGAGGTGCTTTTCCTGTCATCTAGGCTTCCAACAAAATCACTATCTGTGTAACCAGAGAGATGATTATCATCAGACTGAGTGTACCATAAGCCAAAATTGAGAGTTCGAGTAACATATCTTAGAATCCTTTTCGCCATCTTCCAGTGAGAATCTTTGGGGGATTCCATAAACCTGGAAACAAGGTTGGCTGCATACATTATATCAGACCTAGTCGCTATAAGATACAACAAACTTCCTACTGAAATTTTGTACAAGGTAGAATCCATTGTAGGTCCTTCATCTTGCTTGCTCAATTTTGTGCCTAGAGGTGTAGGGATTTCGGCTGGATTGCATTCTTCCATGCAGAATCTTTTGATCATGTCTGCTGCATACTTTTGCTGATAGACAAAAATGCCTTTGGTTGATTGATCAACCTCAATTTTCAAAAAATATTTCATTATGCCAAGATCTATCATCTCAAACTCAGATTGCATGGCATGTTTAAAAATAGTTAACTCAAGATTTCCATTATATATCATGTCATCAACATATAAACATACAATCAGAATTTTACCGTGCTAATGCGTTTTGGTGTATAAAATTGGCTCATTTTGGCTTCTGCTGAAGCCACTTTTAATTAGGTAAGTGTCAATTCTAATAAATCAAGCTCTTGGAGCTTGTTTTAAGCCATATAGGGCATTCTTCAACCGATATACTTTGGCTAGATGTTCTTTGACTTCAAATCCAGGTGGTTGATCCACATAGACCTCTTCTTCTAAGATACAATTTAGGAAAGATGACTTGACATCCATGTGGTATACTTGCCATTTGTGTTGAGATGTTATGGCTAAGACAATCCTTACAGTGTCTAACCTTGCTACTAGAGAAAATTTTTCACCATAATCAGTACCTGGCTATTGTGAGAATCCTTTGGCAACAAGTCTTGCCTTGTGCTTTTCAATCTGTCCCTTTTCATTGAGTTTAGTTTTGTAAACCCACTTGACACCAATATTTTTTGTGTGTCTAGGCAGATCAACAAGATCCCATGTCTTGTTCTTCTCAATGTAGTCAATCTCTTGGTTCATGGCTTGAACCCAATGTGGCTCCTTAGCTGCTTCTTTAAAATATGTAGGTTGACATGACATTAATGCAAAAAGATTGTGTTGTTCAATGTCATCCAACTGCTGATGGATTTCTCTCAAACTTCGAGTTCTCTGATTTGGAAGTTCAGAGGATGAGTCTCTGCTAGAAGTTGAGTTATCCTGAGAGTTTTCAGATTGTCCTTGTACCTGCAATCTTGGAAGAGTTGGTTGAGGTATTGGCTGTCCTGAATTTTCTGCGTTTTCAGGACTGGGCAGTAATGGATTTTGACTGTCCATTTGTTAATTTTCAGATTCGTTCAAGAGTTGATTTTCCAGAAATTTTACACCTCTGCTGAGAATTAGTTTCTTTGAGATTGGATTGTAAAGCTTGTAATCTTTTGATGTTTCATTGTATCTAGTAAAGATACATTTCTCACTGCTGTCATCCAGTTTCTTCCTTAATTTGGAAGGTATGTGAGCATATGTTATGCATCCAAATGTCCTTAGATGAACAACATTTAGCTTTGTCCCACTTGATGCTTCTTGAGGGACCTTTATTTTTAGATTGGTGGTTGGAGATCTATTCAAGAGATAAGCTGAGCATCCTACTGCTTCAGCCCAAAACGTGTTTGACAATCATTTCTCTTTGAGTAGACTTCTTGCCATGTTCATTATTGTCTGGTTTTTCCATTCAACCACTCCATTCTATTGTGGAGTATACATGGTTGTAGTTTGCATGATGATGCCCTGTGCTTTGCAGAAATTTGCAAATTCTTTGGAGCTGTATTCTCCTCCTCCATCTGATCTGATTGCTTTTACATATTTTCCACTCTATTTTTCAGCGTCTACATTGAACTCTTTGAATTTTTCAAAAGTTTCAGACTTGTGTCTGAGAAAATAGATCCAGATTTTCTTGCTAAAGTCATCAATAAACATTAGAAAATAAAAGCTACCACTTGTTGACTCCATTTGCATTGGGCCACATAGGTCGGTGTGAACAAGTTCGAGATGTTGTTTGGCTTGGGTGGAGAACTGTGGAAAACTAGTTCTCTTATGTTTTCCAAGTATGCAAGACTCACATGGGACATTTTTCTCTTTGAAGACAGGGATACCTTTGACCATGGAGTGCTTATGTAAAATACTTATACTCTGAAAGGGTATATGTCCAAATCTTGTATGCCAAACCATACTTTCATTGGGGGTGGATGCACTTTGTGCATATGTTTGGATCATATTTGCAGTTCTGAGGTTCAGGGGAAACAACCTATTCTGAGTCATGTGGATTTCATAAATCAATTTTTTGTTGGGGGATTTGTCATATATCATGCATGATGCTCCCTCAAAAAGTACCTTATAGCCATGTTCAATGAGTTGTCCTACACTTAACAGGTTATGTTTCAGATATGGAACATGGTAGACATTGTTTATGTCTTTCTTTACATTTTTTTTTAGTAAGAATAGGTACAGTTCATTTACCTTGAACTTTGACTAAAGAATCATTTCCAAGTGTAATATCAGAGGAAATTCAAGAATCAATGCATGAAAGTAAATCTTTGTTACCTGTCATGTGATTGTTGCATCCACTGTCCAGTAACCAAAGATCTTTATGTTGTTCTTCAGTCATGTGACATGAGAGAAACATACCTTCTGAGGTTTCTCCTGTATGATTTGAGGCATGTTCTCTGCCTGAGAGCTAATCTGCTTGCTTCTTCCGGCATTCAGATTCATAGTGTCCAAACTTTTTGCAGTAATAGCATTGTATGCTTGATTTGTCATTTGATCTTCTCCCTCTGCCTCTTTGAGGCTGACAATTCTGATTCTGGTTCTGTTGTCTGTGACCTTGGAAAGGTCGATTCAGGTTTTGTTGTCTGTGACCTCCACTTGAGTGAGGGTTACCTGGACTACTCCCTCTTCCTTGGTGACCTATGCCTCTTCCTCTGCCTCTCCCTCTGCTGAAAGAGAATTGAGTTTTGAAGGCATTGGTGATTGACTCATCTGTGAGATGTAGTCTGGTCTCATGTGTCAATAGGGAACCAATTAGTTCATCTGTTGAAAAATGTGACAGATCCTTGGATTCAAGGATTGTTGTAACGACCATTTCGAATTTATTTGGTAAACTTCTGAAGAATTTCTCAACAATGCATTGATCAGGGATGGCTTCACGAGTCAATCTGATCTAGTTCATGATTCCCATGACTTTGGTCATAAACTGGTCAACATTTTTAGACTCTATCATTCTTAAAGTCTCAAATTGCATCTGCAAGGTCTATAGTTTGACTATTTTGACCCCGTCATTTCCTTGGTAGGTTGATTTAAGGATGTCCTAGGCCTGTTTTGAAGTAACAACACCTGTGATTTTTTAGAAAATCGAGTCATCCACTAAATTTTTAATCCAGAATTTGCCTTTATTCTCTCTGTTCCTCTGTGTTGCCTGAGCAGTTCTCTATTGGTTGGTCATGGCAACAAGGTCTACTAGATCTGGTTCCACATATCCAAGATCCACTGGATCCCAGCACTCTTGTGCTTTCAAGAAGGATCTCATTCGAAGAGACCAAAACTCATAATTCTTTCCAAGAAGAATCGGTCCTTGAGTTGGTCCTAAATTGCTAGACATGGCCATCTTTAAAAAAAATTAACACAACAGAAAAATAATTGATAGAAAATTTCCTGTTTACCTATTTCCTGCGCGAAAATTAGGTCTTCGAATTTCTTGAAGTGACTTCAGACTGAAATACGTGGTGTAGACTACTTATTTGACTTCGATCTGGCTGGATCTGACCATCCGAGCGAAAGATCTACTGATTCAGGGCTCTGAGCTCTGTTATTTTGCAACTGTAGCAATTGTAATGGTAGAATCGGTCCAAATGCGAACTCAACCCTGCATGAATAAGAACTGAGCACGATCTCCTTCCTCATGTGACCACTACCCGTGACCACTGGATTATCTCACAAAGAGCGCGTCGTGTTTTGTGACCTCGAGAGTATAGGTGTGTGAGCCAGTCCTCACTCTCCAACTCCCGAACTTCGAAAGGGGCTTAATGAGCCCTCAACTCCTCTTGTATCCTTCCTCCACATGACCACGACGCTATGACCATGGTCCACTTTTCAGGATTTCGCAGTTATCGAAGTTGTGATGCAACTCCAACCTTTCCTCCTTGGAATCCAGAAATTCGAAACTTCGATCTATCCTATGTTGTGGATCGACGGTCCGGATCATCCTATGATCTAACGGTCCAGATCCTTTCAGCATTTCGCGGATCTATATTTCATGACCTTTGAACTCTCGTCACAATGTCCTCCAAACCCCGAACTCCGAAATGTCAAAATTTTGGAGCCTCCCAAATCAATTGTTCACACTCCTCCTGATCTAACGGCTCAGATCACATCAAAGTTTCATGTATCGCGAGTTCACTGAACTCTCACCTCTTATTTACCGATTGCCGAAATAGTGATGGCGCTTGGATCTGCTACCACCTGTCCTCTGAGATGGATAGTCCTGATTCTTTCACGAAATGTTCTTTCACAATTTTCCCCCAGTCTTCACCTTCATTCTCTCGGTGCCAAAAACATCGATGGCTTCTGGATCTTCGCCACCTGTCACTCCATATCCAACAGTTGGAGTGATTTTGTGATTTCAGGATTTTGCGTATTGGGGTATGGAGTGCAGTCTCCTCTGCTCGTCCAACTCCTGATTCCCGATTTCCCAATAGCATCAGGTCAATGGCTCACGATCTTTCTCGATCCAATAGCTTAGATCGAGTCATGTTTTCACGATTCACGAATTCTTACTGCCATATTTTATGACCTTTACTACCTGTGAGTCAGCAAAATGCTGAGATCTCGCCACGTATCCTCCTTGATGGACGGTCCCAACGATTTTGGGATTTCGTGACTTCGTAAGTCGGCTTTTCTCCTGTGCGCTCCAGAGGACTAAACCTTGTGCACTTTCTCCCGGATCCGACAACTGTCAGTCCTCTGCTCTAAATCTGACGACTGAAAATCTTTTGCCTTTTCTGCATGCTCCTCGTCCTTTATGAACTCAATCGATGGCTCATATCTATTTGCATGGATGATCTTACGGCTGCTTCTTCTTTTCATTTGCTGCTTTGGCATGTTCTTTGCTTCTTCTGTAAAGAGTTTCTCCCGAAGAAGGAAATTCATGAATCTTTCACGAATTGGAAAGAATTTCACGAATTCTTTAAAGAACTCACGTATCTTTAATTTTTTCTGCCCTCTGCAACTCTTCTTCGTGAATCTTTCACGAATCTTTAAATGATTACAATTCTTTATTTTTTCTGCCTTCTGTAGTTTCTGCTTCCTCGCACTTTCTGTCTGCAATGATCTTTTGAGCAGACTAGCAGACTGTTCTCCAAGCTTTGTGAAGAATCTATGTCAGGTGCTCTCGTTGAAAGTTTAAGCTCCGCACCTCTTACGATTGGGCTGCTCTCCAGACTGTGTGAAGAGGCTTACGTCTGAATCTCTGATACCATGATTAAATGAGAAACAGAGAATACAAATAAAAGTGTTGAAATCGTATTCACTATATTGAGTATATTAGAAAGAGTACACTGAGAAAAGGGAAAAGAGCTGAGCTAAATAGTCCTAAGAAAATCAAGAAATGAAAGTAAAACTGCCCAGGACAGCTGGCAGTGTACAGTCAGACTGTTGAGGTTACATTATATTTAACAATGAGAAGACTATATAGAAGAGCTTTCCTCTCCAATTCCTCCTGGATGGTGGGCATCAACTTTCGTTCACTAGCCGAGGTTCCCGAGCTGTGCAAAATCTGCCACACAATTTCGTCACGCAACCCACTAGTAATGAAAAACATGAATTAATTTGTCAGCATAATCAATGGTCAATAACCTGCCATGCTTAACGTTATGATGCAAATAAAGAATGGAACGATTTAAATATTTTTTTAACCGAACAGTAATTACTTTCTGCCTCATGAATACAGAGTAGAATAGTTAGTGCCTAGTGAGGAATTCAGAAACTGGGTGAGCAGAAAGGATGGGAGAAGTGTCTCTGCCAACAATACGATGTATATTAGGCTGGAGATCGTCATAAGTTATCACTGGCAGACACTCTTTGAAAGTGGCTCTATCAGTTCGTCCATTCAGGCCATATCTCTTGAGGTATTCGATGTCTGCATTTCTCCATAAGATCGAGGAGAGGACACGAAATTGCACATCGTCTGTGTTTATGGTGAAGCTCTCAATGAAATCCAGAGCTCTCTTATATCGATCACTGACGTCGTTTCCCATAGCAGAACTCATCTGAGCTTCCGACAGAACATAGTCATAGTAGCAGAATCAAGAACAGTATCACCAATGACTAGGTACTGCTGATCTTTTCGGGGGGAGCTCTACTCTTACTCTTACTCTTCCTGACAATGAGCGCATGTAAGCACTAGGCATTGGTGATCTATACGGGGAGAGCCCACTACTAGAATGACATCATGTAAGTAGAGGGTATAAGAGCAGAGATGTGTGTCGGCTCTTAAATCTATTTCTACAAAAGACAAGGAAGCTCTCTATAGGAAAATCATACCTTAAGAAAACTCGGCACATGGTTAGTTTACTTCGAGAGATCTATTGGCGATCTATATCTGTTGTTACCTTTCACATCCCAGAGTGGATTTTATAGAGAACTCTAAATTTCTACTATTAGATGAATGAATCCAATCTCTAAATTTGTAAATAGTTGAATTCAAAGAAAGCAAATAAAATAACATAGTTTTTTATGAAACTAGCCTGTTAGAGTTTACAACCATATTTGTCAAACTACACTCACTACTACTTTGTAAGTAACGTTAGGAAATAGGAATGGCCTAAGGAGGTGTAAGAGTAAGTAGGTAGGATATTTCATGTAAAACTCAAATACCTAAAAAAAATTTTGAAAACCAGAATGCCAAAATATAATTTAATGCATGTAAGGTGAAACCATGAATGTGAATCATAGCATCTAGTGTTTTTTTAATACATATTGAATTCGAATATAAGGACATAGTGACTCCAAATATAGTATGTAAAGTGAAAGCATGTGTATGAAACATCTAGTATTTTTTAGCACGAAGTGAATTCAAGTGCAATATCTTTCTTGAACACAACATCTGTTTAATTTTTCTAGAACTTAGAAAGATACCCACATAATCACATGGTCGATTACAAACACATTCGCGAGTGGAGTGGAGTCGAGAGAAACTTTTAAGTGTAAAGTTTGACAAAATTACACGAAGGTTAGGTTTAGAGGATAATATTCAAGGCCAAGAGATTCGGTTGCAAAGGTATTGAGCTAAGGAACGCTTCTTATTACTATGTAAGTTTCACACACACACACACACACACACACACATATATATATATGGTATCGTACCCATCCACCCTTGTGCCCACTGGGATGGTGGGACACCCAAAATTTCTCTCAAATTTCCTTCACTCCACCATACCAAACATCTTTGGTACCTTATAATCATTCTTCCCTGCCATATGATAAAACACTCGGCATACAAATTGACAAACAATTACATTCAATTCATAGGAAAACACTGCAGAGTTGTAACACCTTATAATTCATTAACATTCATATGGTTTTTAACAATAAATGCACATCGATAACACATCATACAAACAATAACCAGAACACTTATACTTTATAATGATTTTACATCAAACGGTTGTTGATGCAAGTTGTTCCCCCCAACCGTAGGCACTATTGCAGTAGTTCTCTCTATAATAGGCCACGCCTGTGTTTGGGCTATGAGTCCATAAGAACTAACAAGCACTCTCTCGGCTCAATTTCCCATTAATTACATAGTCGTCTTACTCACCCAACCATCCCAACTAACCAACTCTTTTTCCCCCTTCAGTATGTGCAACCCGGAAAACTGGAGCCCCTTCTCTACAATGTAATCCCTTAGGCTCTCAAACCTCTTTTGTGGGATTTAGCACATACTGGCTAGGAAAATCTCAATTTTGGGATCTATAGGGATTCTCCATGGAAATTTCACACTAGAGACCGATCCAAGAAATCATAACCTTTAGTTACACATTTATCTCTCTCTCCTTGCAGCTCATACCATGCTCCCATGATACTCTGAATGAATAACACAATGATGGAAACAATGATCCGTCAGCTTTCGAAACACAAGGATTAAGTATGCATGCTTCGAAATTTCCTTTTGGAACTCTAGAAAGTCTTCCCAACTACTTTTTCATGCATAACAATGTTTCTATTCCATTTACATAATCTAAGGTAAATCACTTTGGCTAATAACAAAATATTATTATTTTCAAGCTTTGAACCCTTTGGACCCCCTTAGCCCCCTCCCATTCCTCTCGCATGGAGTCATAACACCCCATCATTTTATTCCCTCACATCCTGGAACCAACAATGTATTTTGTATTAATGTCTGTATCATTTACATTACTCGGCCCTCATCCATACTATCTGGGTCACTAGCCTAACTGACATATATTCATTACAAACCAGGGGATCAAAATGGGGATGTTACATGTATTGTTATTCATTAGTGAGTAATTTTGGAAATAAAGTGATATTGAGATAGGAAGGTTGCACA
>ML851177.1:0-10740 GCA_009831015.1 Picea engelmannii
GACCAATTTGTAATCTTATAAGGAGTATGATCAAGAGACGAGCGGATTTTCCAACCTAGACACAAGGCGAGTGAAAGGGTGTCATGTTCAAAAGTGACTCTTCCATGGAATACAGGTTTAGACATATTTCTTTCCCAATTTTTTCCCTCACCATTTCTGGCGAGTACCTCTTTATTTTTACGCAAGCTTGAGGAGGATAACATATGCTTGTCAATTTAAGTTCATCCTTCGGATGAGTCCCTCAGAGTATGTTTAACGATCCCTAGGAAGGAGTGGTTTAGTCCCATATAGGCCTTTCAATGTTTGTTTTATGAGTCCAAAGAAAGAAAACTCAGGGGTTTTTCATGTTTATAGAGTCTAAAAAACACTTAAAGAGAACTCTCGTGAAAAGAACAAGGTCGCTCGACAATCTTTTCATGTTTAGAGAGTCTTAAAAGAGCTTAAAGGGAATTCCAGTGGGTTCCTTTTTCATATAACCTTTACGAGTCCGAAAAAGTGATAAAAGTATACTCAGTTACATTCTCACGTATTTACGAGCACGAGAAAGAACAAAGACTAAGCTCGATAACTTATTCTCATGTATTTATGAGCATGAGAAAGAACAAAGACTAAGCTCGGGATTGTTTTCATTTTTACGCAAGCTTTAAAACAAAACAAAACTATGCTTGGACCTGGTTTCATTTTTACACAATCTCAAACCAGAGGAAACTATGCTTGAGGTAAGTGGTTTCATTTTTACACAAGGTTGAACCATAGAAAACTATGCTTGGACTTCCCAACGCATAACACATGGATGGTTGGTACTTATCCCCCAGATTAAGAAGCTAGCGACTCAACTTCAGCATGAAGTCCAAAGGCTGCGGCAAATTCCCCCCAAGATTTGTTTCATCCAACTGCAAAGGAGAATGAAATGAAGCTTCAAATATTAGACGAAGGACTTGACTCAAATAGAGAGGGGGAAAAACTATTTCATTTTTTAACAAGATTGGCACAGAAACAAGAACTGTGCTCCTAACCTCTGTTTCATTTTTTAACGAGGTTGCCACAGAGACGAAAAAACTATCCTTGTAAGTGGTTTCATTTTTTAACGAGCTTGAAATAAAAAAACCATGCTCAAAGACCTTTGTTTCATTTTTTAACGAGGTTGCCTCAAAGACGCAAAAACTATCCTCAGAACCTCTGTTTCATTTTTTAACGAGGTTTCCACAGAGACAAAAAAAATATCCTCGTAAGCTCTATTTCATTTTTTAATGAGGTCTCTATAGAGATGTGAAAACTATCCTCACAGCTGGTTTCATTTTTTAACGAGCTTGAAATCAGAAAACCATGCTCAAAGACCTCTGTTTCATTTTTTAATGAGGTTTCCTCAGAGACGCAAAAACTATCCTTAGAACCTCTATTTAATTTTTTAACGAGGTTGCCACAGAGACGAAAAAACTATCCTCGTAAGCTCTATTTCATTTTTTAATGAGGTTGCTACAGAGATGTGAAAACTATCCTCACAGCTGGTTTCATTTTTTAACGAGCTTGAAATCAGAAAACCATGCTCAAAGACCTCTGTTTCATTTGTTAATGAGGTTGCCTCAGAGACGCAAAAAATATCCTTGTAAGTCTCTCTTCTTGATCATGGATTCCAAGAGGAAAATGCTTTGGAATGACACCATGTCAAGGGACAAAACTCGGTCATGGATTCCAAGAGGTCTTTACTGGAAGGAAGAAACACACTCTGGAAGGACACCATGTCGAGGGTCACGACAAGAGTAAAGAGATCATTCTCTAACAACCCTATCAAAGAGATCACCATGTCAACTATTGGATCTAAGTCATCAGAAGTTGAAACCATGGGCGACAACGCCACATAATTGAACTGTGGCGAGGGCAATACCGTCTGCATATAAGAACCATTTAGGGAGGCAATCCAGTCGGGGTCAATGAATGAAAGTTGATCAACAGTCACAATTCTTCCATCGTGAGGGAAAGATATCAGACAAAAAAGAGTGGACACAATAACTTTCATGGCATAGACATAATCCCGCCCAAGAAGTAAAGAGAAATCCAAGGGATCTTGGACTAGCATGACATCAACGAAGACCGTTTTCCCTCCCAAAGTTAAAGGAAACTGAGGAAGGGTCCCTAAAGGTTGACTAGTTCTTCTGTTAAAAGCTAACAAATTCTGCGTAACCGGTGCAAGCTGAGGACAACCCAAAGCCTGCCAAACAATAGAGGACAAAATACTAACAAACGCACCTTCATCTATCAACATCTGAGGAGCGTCCCGACCACAAAACTGTGTTGTAATCTGGAAAGGAATGTGAGAGGGAAGACGAGGTCCAGTTAGCACACCCCAATCAAAATGGATGGCCTCATAACTTGGAGGGGGTTCCATGGGAGAATGAGGAATAGCCCTCGGCATGGTAGATTATGTATCAACGAGAAAAACATGGGTAGTATCGGGTTTACTCTCTAGCGGGAGAGTAGGATCGATTGATGACGAGATCAGATCGACCACTTGGGTTGCATTCGCCAAGGGGAGAATGGGGTCGACAGATGGAAACGGATCGACCACTTGGGTGACACTCTCTAATGGGAGAGGGGGATCGACCGAGGATGGGATCGGATCGACCACTTTAGTTTCACTTTCTGAGGAGAGAGCGGGATTGATCGAGGATGGTATCGGATCAACCACTTTGTCAACTGGTTCAACTAAGGATGTGACCAGATTGATGACATTATCAACCAGATTGACTGGTGAAGTGACCAGAGTGATCATTCCATCAACTATAGCAGGGTCAAGAGTAATCTTGTGATAAACAGTTGGAAGTTGAGGATGTGAAACAGTCATGTCTTTCATAATTTTGAGGCTTTGTCCATACGAGGGAAAAGGTGAGTTAGATGACTCCCATTGCATAACATACATGAGAACTTGACTCTACTTTTCTTCTTCCCAACGATATTGTGACTAGTTGACGGGAGGTCATCAACATGTTGTTCAGAGGCTAATGACATGGGTTGGCGAGGATGTGTAGACCATGCTTCTATAACCTTGGATAGACCGGGGAATTCTTTAAGAAGATGGCTACCTTTAAAAATCCTGCAAGGGTACTTGAGCTTACGAGTTGTTTGGGTGATATTGACATCATCAACACTCCCAACACAATTAACAATAACTGGTTGCTTTCCAATATGTTTGACAATGGTTGGAGGTTTTGACCCTTGTTTATCTTTCTTCTTCTTAATATTTCTTTTCTTCTTCTTCTTATTCACCGGGTTACTAGATTCAGAACTTTCACTTGATGAAGAAGATGAAACAAAAGGCGACCTTGCAAGTGAAGAAGGTGAAGAATATTTTACTGGTGAAGAAGGTGAAGGATCATGCAAGATACCAAATATAATAAATACGCAGAACATAAATAAAATGCTAGAAATGGCAGAATAACAGTAATATAACCAACATAATCTCCACAATAACATAGAAATAATATAAGAACATCAACTGAAATAGAACTTTGATTCAGAAAGAAATGTTCATAGGCCCTTTCGAGGGGGAAACCTCCAGTCAAGCAGTGCTCTGTTCCAATAATCTCCAAGCTAGGGTTTTCATACCCTCGACCCTTATTTATACTAAATATGTCTATTAAGAGAAGCATCTAGAGGAAGATCCTTCTAGAAGAGGAAGCTTCTATTAGGTCTTCTTACATTCGCCTTACTCTATTTTATTGAAAGGCCTTATTAATATTGAACTTTATTACATTCGAATACATTGATCTACCTATGTGCGGGTTAGGACCTTAACATGTCCCCCCCCTTAAAAACATCATTGTACTCAAGGCTTGAGATGTGGAAACTGCTGCAGAATGGTAGTTGGTTCCCAAGTGGCATCTGTTGGAGTCGTATCTTTCCACTGGACTAGCACTTCCTTGATGGTTCTCTGACGCAGGCGACGCTCACGCTGGTCCAAAACTGCTTCTGGATGTAGCCAAATGGATCCTTCTTCAGCTAACTCGGGAAGGTTGGTTTGAATTTGGCACCTGGTTCCAATCACCTTCTTTAAGCATGAAACATGAAAAACATGATGTAGCTTCGACTGACTGGGTAGAGCTAACTGATATGCGACTTGTCCCACACGCTTGAGAACTATATAAGGACCATAAAATTTGGGCGCTAGCTTCTGACAATGCTCGGCCTTGAGGGAAGTTTGCTTATATGGTTGCAGTTGCAGAAACACCTGATGCCCTTCTGCAAATTGACATTCAGAGCGACCTTGATCTACTTGTTGCTTCATGTGATTCTGTGCCATGACCAAGTTCTCTTTAAGGGTATGAAGAATATCCTCTCGAATTGTAAGTGTTTGGTCAATCACTTGGACCTTCGAGGTACCCGGTAAGTATGAGAGAACTGAAGGTGGCTTCTGTCCATATACCACTTCAAAAGGAGTCATGCGAGTGGCTGTATGGTATGAAATGTTGTACCACCATTCGGCTAGGGGTAACCATTGAGCCCACTGGTGTTGTTTTTCAGAGGAAAAGTACCTCAGATATGTTTCCAAACACTTTTTGACAACTTCTGTTTGACCATCCATCTGGGGATGATAAGATGAGCTGAGATGCAATTGGGTTCCTTGTAGCTTAAACAGTTCTTGCCAAAAATTGCTTGTGAAAGTTGGGTCACGATCATAAACAATAGAGTGCGTCATGCCATGAATCTTGAAGACCTGGTCCATGAAAATTTGAGCCACCGTGGATGTAGTAAATGGGTGGTGAAGAGCACATAAATGAGCATACTTGGAAAGGCGATCCACAACCACCATTATGACTTATTTATTCCCCGATTTGGGTAAGCCAGTAATAAAGTCCATAGAGATATCCTTCCAAATAGCAGGGGGAATTGGAAGCGGTTGTAGTGTGCCCGGAGATTTGACTGTTTCTCCCTTGTTGCATTGGCACACCTCACATTCATCGACAAAAGTATGGATTTCATGTTTCATACCATCCCAGAAAAAAGAACGTTTGACCTGGTCATATGTTTTGGTGAACCTTGAGTGCCCGGTTGTGGGTGTAGCATGAAGCTCAGAAAGTATCGTGGATTTAAGATTGCATTATTTACTTAAATACAAACGGCCTTTGTATCGAAGCTCATCCTGGAGTCAGGAGTACCCTGGGGGAGACAAAGCCTTGGTCTGCAATTGCTGGATTAGATGCAAAATTTTGGGATCTTGAAGCCATTGGAGCCAATTGGGTACAATGAAGGAAAGAGAAAAAAGGGATCCTTCTTCTTCATATTTCTGGGACAATGCATCCGCCACGACATTGTCTTTTCCGTTCTTGTAAATGATCTCATAATCATATCCAAAGATCTTGGTCACCCATTTTTGTTGCTCCCGGGAGGAAATGCGTTGTTCCATAAAGTACTTGAGGCTTTGATGGTCAGTCTTAATTTGGAAGCATTGCCCCAAGAGATAAGGGTGCCACAGATCAACAACATGCAGAATAGACAACATTTCCTTTTCATAAATGGGTTTGCCCAGATTCCTTTCAGACAGTTGCTTGCTGGTGAAGGCCAAAGGTCGACCCTCTTGCATAAGGACAACGCCGATTCCTTTCCCTGAGGCATCACATTCCAACACAAAGGTCTTTGTGAAATCAGGAAGGGCCAGAACCAGAGTGGTGCACATGGTCGTCTTCAAGGTTTGAAAAGCTTGCTCAACTGCTGGAGTCCAAGTGAAAGAGTTATTTTTGAGTAGAGTAGTGAGAGGTGTTGCAATCTTTTTGTAGTTCTTAACAAACTTGCGATAATACCCTGTTAGGACCAACAATCCACGCAAGATTTTGAGAGTCTTTGGGTGCGGCCAATCTTGCATAGCTTCAATCTTTTTTGCGTCCACCCTGACGCCATCCTTGCCCACCAGATGACCCAAGTATTCTACTTCTGAGGCACCAAAATCACATTTAGACTATTTCAAGAAAAGTTGGTGCTGAGAGAGTAGATGGAGAACTTGATTCACATGAGTAAGATGGTCTATCCAGGTTTTTCTATAGATGAGGATATCATCAAAGAAAACTAAGACAAAATGACAGAGAAAGGGACAGAAGACATGATTCATGAGGCTTTGGAAGGTGGATGGGGCGTTACATAGGCCAAAGGGCATGACCAAAAACTCATAGTGGCCCTCATGAGTTCGAAAGGCCATCTTGGGGATGTCTGCCTCTTTCATACGTATCTGGTGATAGCCCAAGTGAAGATCAAGTTTTGTAAAGAATTGGGCTCCACTCAATTCATCCAGGAGGTCATCAATGACAGGAATGAGAAATTTATCTTTAATAGTCAGTTTGTTGAGGGAACGAAAGTCAGGACACATTCTCCAAGAACCTTCTTTCTTCAGGACCATGAATACTGTAGAAGAGTAAGGGCTCGTACTAGGATGGATAATGCCTGCAGTAAGGAGTTCCTGGACCATTTTCTCAATTTCATTTTTTTGTGAAAAGGGGTGGCGATACAGACGGATATTGGGAGGAAGGCTTCCTGGTACAAGGGGAATGGAATGATCATGAACACCGCGGGAAGGAGGGAGTCCTTGGGGAGTGGAAAATACCATTTGATATTTAGAAAGGAGGGCTTGGAGGTCTTGCAGCACCAGGGGTGTCTCCATTGCTTGTATGGAATGGAGTTGGGTAATGACACCAGAATGACCTTTTTTTAGCAGCTTTTCCATGCGATGGGAACTAATGACCTCAGGTGAACCAGCAGTGATGCCTTGGAATTTATATTGGTGGCCTTCTTGGTCGAATTGCATGGTTAAGTCCTTAAAATCCATGAGAATGGGACCCAAGTTCCTTAGCCAGTCTGCACCCAACACAATGTCACAACCACCCATGTCAATAGAAAACATATGGGATTTGAGGTGGTAGTCACCGATTTGGAGACACACATTTTCACAGTGCCCTCCACATTTCATGGAACCAACATTGGCAATCATAATTTGGAAATTGTTGAAAACATGGATGTAGCAATGGGTTTCTTGGGCAATGCGGCGATGAATAAAATTATGGGTACTTCCACTATCAACCAGAATGATGACCTTCCGATGCTTGATGTAACCAATTAACTTGAGAGTTTGGGGGGAGGAGAAGCTACTGAGAGCATTGAGGGAAATGATTGGTTCTACTTCGGGAGGGTCAGAGGGAGGGGTTATGTCAGTGATTTCAGGGGACTCAGGCACAATGAGATTTTCAACATCCTCTTCCGAAATATCCTCAGAGATGGCCATAAAAAGATTTTGTTCCTTACATTTGTGGCCCGGGAAATATTTGTCATCAAAATTATAACAAAGGCCTTTGAGTTGGAGTTCAACCATTTCAGCCCTGGTCAATTTTTGGATCTTTAATGGGGCGGAGGGAGTAGTGGGATTTATGGGTTTAGGGCAAGGGATAAAGGAATGTTTACGGGTTTGAGAGGATACAACTTGTTGTGCTTCTTTAGATTTTTTAGTAGCCTCCACCCAATTGGAAGGTCGAGCCATGAGGACATGGGCCCGAATATCCTCCTTGAGGCCACTGATAAAACACTCTCGAAAGAAAGCATCAGTCATGCCCTCTGTTCGAAAAGCCAGGCACTCAAATGGAGCTATGAAGTCTTCGACTGTTTCTGATTGTTTCAATTTTGTCAAACGAACCAAATGGTTGGTGTCAGTGTCAAAGCGTTCATAAATCTCATTCACAAATTGGGTCCAAGCAATATACCCTTGACGGGGAGTTTTTCTCCATTGCCACCATTGCCAACGTTCTTGATCTAGATGGAGAACACCATACCGGAGTTTGGCCAAGTCATCTGCAATTACGTATAGAGAGAAATAATGGAAGGCGTATGCCACGTTGAAAGTGATGGGGATGAAAGGTATGGGAATGGGAGGAAGTTTCACCTTCATTCTTTGGATGTGCATTAGGAAAAGGGTCATCGATAGGGATATTTATTTTGGTACAGAGTGATGCATAGACAGATTCAAGCTGGGTGGTCATTTCTTGTTTGACTTCCTCCATTGCGGACTGGACGGATGCATTTATGGTTGTATTGATGGATGTATCTTAGGAGGCAATAGTAGCACTGAGTTGTTTCACTTCTTTTTGGGTCTCGAGGAAACTAGATTGCAAGGTGTTGAAGCGAGACTCCAGTTCTTGGCTACGGGTATAGGCCATGAGGATGGGTGAATTGAAAAGGGGCGGGCGGGGTCAAATTTGTTTTGCCGAAAAATCATATGGATGACTGTGATAAGGGCGAAGGGATGAATCCAATGGAATAGGTCTCAAATAATGGTGAAAAAATTTCCAGACTCGTTTTTTTACCGGCGGAGTTATACTCCGGTTTGAAGAATACTACAGTGATGAAATCCCCAAATTCTTAACCAGAAAGAAATGTGTATTTACTTGGCAACCCGAACACAGTTGCGCGTCAATAGATCTAGTTGGTTTTAATTTGTTTATGTTTCTGTCCCCCAAGGGTTAGGTATTCAAGGGTTCTACAGACACGGGTTTTCCCTATGCTATATCTCTTTGATATACATGCGGGGTCCAATAGTAGTACTCGGCCCAATATTTCAGGGCACTAACTAAGGAGGATAGACCGTACGCTTAGCCGTACTACCCGACTACCGAGGTACTAGAGAGTATCTTCCCAAGTGTTGTTCTCGGTGACACTATAGAAGTTCGACGACCGATAGGTTTATCTAAAGAGGGCTTCAGGAAATCTAGGTCGATCCGTACAAAGGTGTTGTCTGATGCGCTACCACTCGAAAGGGTACCAACAAGGGTTACAAGGGTGGCCAACAGATGTGCACTTAAGAACCACTTGTATTTTTTGTGTGTATGAATCCCTCAATTGCGAGTTTATGTACGTGACGATAACTCTCTGTGGCTTAAATACGTCGGAATACGTCTCTACCCTGAAAAAAAAATTCCCACAATTTCTGCCAAGGAAAGTGCTATGATACCACTTGCAAGATACCAAATATAATAAATGCGCATAACATAAATAAAATGCTAGAAATGGCAGAATAACAGTAATATAACCAACATAATCTCCACAATAACACATAAATAATATAAGAACATCAACTGAAATAGCACTTTGATTCAGAAAGCAATGTTCACAAGCCTCTTCGAGGGGGCAACCTCCAGTTGAGCAGCGCTCTGTTACAATAATCTCCAAGCTAGGGTTTTCATACCCTCGACCCTTATTTATACTAAATATGTCTATTAAGAGAAGCATCTAGAGGAAGATCCTTCTAGAAGCAGAAGCTTCTATTAGGTCTTCTTACATCCACCTTATTCTATTTTATTGAAAGGCCTTATTAATATTGATCAGGGGATCAAATTTTGCTCAAATATTCAAAGTGCTCAGAATCGCTTCAATCCAGACGAGAGCATAGGCCTCGTCGTTGCGAACCCAACGCAACTCGTTTCATCTCAAACATACGTTAGGAGCAAGAGATATTGCAATCTGTTCATAAAGTCAAACAGGCAAAAAAAAGTACGCTGACTGTACAGTCTGTACAGGCTGACGTGGCAGGGCCGTACGACCATACGCTGACATGGAAGAGGTGATGTGGCAGATTTTGGTTGGCAGACGTTTGATGAATCCTGTGTCGACACATGGCAATTTTTTGGTCAATGATTGGGTGCCACGTGGCCCAATCATGGGCTACCACGTGGCACCCCGGTATTGGCATTGGTTTGTTTGTTAAAATGTATTGGAGTCTGTGGGGTTCGACCCCCGGACCTCCCCACTACATAGTGCTTTCACAAACTCCGACCGACCAATGGGCTATCGTTTATGCCTTGTAATGTATACGAGATTTATTGTATTTGAATTAACATATTGTAATGTGTGGCAGGGGGTCGGGCCGAGGCTTAGCCCCGACCCATGGTTCCACTATTCATACATACGACCATGCCTTTGTTAAAAGGCGCGCAGAGTATTTCACATATGTTTTCAAATGTAAACCACGCGGTTCTATGGTGTGCATGTGACCACATATCACACGGTTGGCACGGGGTTTTAATACATAGCTCGTGGTCTTGTTAACACATATGACCATAACCGGAGCGCGGGTGGAGTTTAAACAATTGTAACGGTTTTAAGCCCTTTTTGTCAATATGTGCGGTCCTATGACCCATGTGCCCAGGTGATAGGAGGTTAGGGGCTGACGCACCCATAACTGTTAGGATATTTAGACACTTAGGAGTTAATTAAGATCTACTTGGTCTAATATGTCGTTAGGTAAAAGTGTGTTTCTTTAGTATGCACTAGTATGCATTTGTAGTTAGGCAATCCGATGGTCACGATATGTTCCCGACATAGAGTGATCCGACGGTTCATACTCTCCTCGATCTTAACTGCCATTGATCCGTGGCTTAACACCCGACTGGTCCATGATCTCTATTTAAAGAGCATGGAGGGTCACTTCATAAAGTAGCTTACACTATCACGTGGTTATTTGGTTACCGTGTATGCCTTTTTTAAAAGGGGCATAACTCTCACATCGGAAGTCCGTTTTCAGTGCCGTTTTTTTTAAAACCACACAAATTTTCGAGATATTTCCATCCAGATCATTAGTTTCAGGTTTTAAATCTGAATTATCTACATATTTAATATGGATTCTACAAGTACTGTCATGCTTACCAACGACAACTACTTCCAATGGAGATCCCATATGGAAGATTTATTAAGAAGTAAAGGCCTGTATCGGAT